>RPFO01000204.1:0-48924 GCA_009746045.1 Mesostigma viride
TCCGGTGCGCATCCCCAAGCCGCGCGGGGTGAACAGCCGCATGTGGGAGTACGTGAAGTCCCGCGCCGTGTCCGCGAACGCCCGCATGAAGCGGGACGGCGTGCGGCCCTGCTTCGACTCTCACGAGGTTGCCCAGATCTACGCCTGGTTCGTGGCCTCGCCGGAGTGCGCGGTGTGCGGCACGCCCTTCGCCATGGGGTTCGGGCCCAAGGAGGACGAGCTGTCCCTGGACAAGGCCGACCCGCTGGACCGCGCGTACTGCGGCAACACGCGCCTGCTCTGTCACGGCTGCAACAACGCCAAGCGGTTCGAGGACACCATGAGGCTGTACGCGCGCCTGATGGAGGCCAACCGGTGCCCCGTCTAGTCTAGTATCATCCAATCAATTATCTCGCTTGCTTAGTATAACACGATGTCGTTCGCGCGATTGCTGAAGACCGTTAGCTCCGGACTGATGCCGCGGGACCGCGAGACCGCGCCCGACCTGGCTACGTTGACGAACAGCGAGGTGAAGCCCTTCTCCTTTTACGGGCTGGTGTTCAAAGAGTGCAAGGTGTGCCAGGTGTGCGACGGGGACACGGTTAAAATAATCACGCTGAACCCCTGGACACGCCAGCCTATGAAGGTGACCGTCCGGCTGCTGGGTATCGACACGGAAGAGCTGAAGCCGTTCCGCTACGTCCCGCAGAGGGACGCTATTATACAACGCGCGAGACTGGCCAGAAAGAGACTGCTCCAGCTGACCACCAACGTCTCGTGGGACGACCACGACGAGGGGATGAGCCAGGCGGACATACAGGAGAGAGTGGACAAAAACACGAAGATCCTGGAGCTGCGCTGTCACTCCAACGACGCGTTCGGTCGCGTGCTGGGCTGGTTGGTGGACAAGGACACCAACCTGTGCATCAACGAGGTCATGCGAGCCGAGGGACACTGCAAGGCCCTCTAGCTATACCAACAGCGCAAGACATAGAAAATGAACTTGGGTACACATTAGACAAATTAAGGCAAAAAATAGCCATTGAAAATGGTTGGGATGTCAATAATATGCCTGCTGACTGGGAATTAATAATAGATGGTCTACATCAGATCTCAAGAGAAAAAGATAACCCAGTTGCCTTTAAAAGCGTCGGCCAGCACCTAGTGCGCCGATCCAAAGAGCCGCCTATCAAAAACCACACCGACACGACGCTGCAGACAAAAATCCGATCCGGGCAAATCTACTCGAGGGTGGCCAGGTCGACGAGGGTCAGCACCCCGTCGGGGATGGTGGGGTGCCCGCTGATCCGCGCGCCACCGCCCAGCGGCTCGGTGACGGTCACGTAGAGGCGCGCCATCTCCAGGGACCAGCGGTGGCGGTCGCACGCCAGCACCAGCCTGGTCCACTTGCGCGCGAAGATCTGGGTCACCCGGAACTCCACCATGTCGTGCACGTACCCCGGGAGCCCACGGACAGCGTGCGGGCAGCACCTGGACACCCTGGCGAACTCGGTCGCGATCTCGACCATGAGCTGCTTGGTCAGCGTCAGGGAGGCGGTTCCGAGGCCGAGCGCCTTGATCGTTCGCACCCCCGTGGTGACCCGCTCGTAAACCTTGTCGATGATCTCCTTCTCCTGGCTGAGTTTGTCGTACCCGTCCGCCTTCCACCCCAGCTGCATCTCCATCACCGCCGAGTCCCGCATCTCGTCCCGCAACTTCGCGTCCGTCTCCTCCAGCTTCTCCGTCAGCCTCGCGATTTCGTCGCGGCTCTCGTCAAGCCGCCCCTTGACGGCGACCAGCTCGCTGGCCAGCTGCCCGGCGTGCTTCTGAACCTCCCTCTCGGTGATGTCGTTCAGGGCCTTCTCGATGTCCGCCACCTTCTGGGCGGTCTCTCTCTCGGCATGCTCCCGGAACCTCTGCAGCTCCTTGGTGGCGACCTCTCCCGCCCGCTGCAGCTCCAGGAGGCGCCTCTCCTCCTCCTCCTGGAGCTCCTGCTGCAGGCGCTCGACCATATCGCAACTCTCCTTCAGCTCCAGCCGCAGTACGGCGTTCTCCTCCGTCAGCTTGGATATCTCCTCCACGCGGTCGGAGATTTCGCTCACAAGCTCGTGGTTCTCCTTCACCATCTCGAGGTGCGCGCGGTTTATGGCGACCATGCTCGCGTTGTCCTGGGCCTGCTGCTGCTTGTACACGTCGATCTGGCGCCCGAAGTCCAGTTGCTGCTCCTTCAGCTCCTTTTCTTTCTCCTTCAGCTCCTCCTTGAGCCGGTCCGCGACTTCGTTGCGCTCGAACACTGGGGTGTGAGGGCTCACCCGGCTGGCCTGCTCCAGCTCCCGCAGGCCCTGGTCGGGAAGCTCCCATCCGTTGTTGTGGAAGTACTTGACTAGCAGGGGGAGCTCACTCGCCAGCTCGGGGTTGTTAAGGCACACGTGGTACGCCAGAATTGGGTGTAGCGAGTGGCCGCCCCGCCCGGCCTTCCACGATGGGTTTCTCAGACCGCGTTCCTGGAGCGCGGCATCCAGCGCCTCCCGGACATCCTTATGCCCCGGATAGTCCGTGAGGGCGTGGATGCATTTGTCGAGCCCCTTCCACCTTTCCATGGGGATGTATGCGTTGGGGTCGTTGATGTTTAACTGCTGCCGGTTCTGCATGTGCACAGGATAATAAGCGCAGTCAGGTAAAGCAGCAAAGGGAAAATTGAAGTGAGCTGAAACGAAAGGGCCCAAGACAGTGGATCCAGCAGTCCTGCATTGTACAAAAAGCCTGTGAATGCCTGCACAGTTTCGGACAGGCGGCGGCAAACGGATGAAGCAGCCAGGAAAATATAAGGGGTGCTGAAAGGGTTCAAGAAAGTGGATCCAACAGTCCTGCATTGTACAAAAAGCCTGTGAATGCCTGCACAGTTTCGGACAGGCGGCGGCAAACGGATGAAGCAGCCAGGAAAATATAGGGGGTGCTGAAAGGGTTCAAGAAAGTGGATCCACCAGTCCTGCATTGTACAAAAAGCCTTTGAATGCCTGCACAGTTTCGGACAGGCGGCGGCAAACGGATGAAGCAGCCAGGAAAATCTAGGGTAATGAAAGCTTTAAGGGCCCAAGAAAGTGCTACCAACCCTCCTGCATTGTACAAATAACTTCTGAATGCTTGCACATGCCGGATAAGCGGCGGCAAACGGAATGTGAAGCAACCAAAAACATGATTGCAATGAAAGTGCCCCTCCTGGCCTGGATAGAAAAACTAAAGAGGCCTGCATTGGCAGGATCACAACAACTTTGCAAGGACAGCAAAAAGGCAGCACTCACCGCATTCCTGCCGGCGCTGCCCGATGAAGTCCCAAGAGTAGTAGCCATGACAATGGACATCTGTGTCCAGGCAGAGAGATGGATTGGGTTGGTGGTGACAGTGTGAAGACTGGGTAAAGACTGTGAAGACTGGCTGTCCAGGGGAGGCTGTGTCTTGAATGTCTGAAGTGTCTTGGGTGGCCACTTAACATATTCCAGCCGCTTGTGATCTTTGGCGCGCTTTTACCGCCGCTGGCGCCACATAACCGAGGGTGTCCCGCCCGATTACGCCGTTACGGCCGGGTGGCCGCCTCACCCCTCACTTGTGACACCATTCTGACATCTGCCGGGTACCCAAAGCGACACTCTTTTTCCGCCGCTGTCGTCATTCGACTGACGGTACGCCGTCCGATTTGGTCTCAAGGCAGGGTAGAAAAATAATAAATCGATTAAAAAATGATCAAATCTCAACTTGCAGATCCTGATGAAGATTTTGTAAACAAGTGCCAGATATTTGAGAGTTGCAGCAGGGAAGCAAAAGATTCAGGACTTTCGAATTTGGCCGGGCTGGCGCGCTTCCAGGGAATAACAGCCTGAATGACGAGGGCCCCACTCCTGACATCCGCCGGTTACCCGAAGCGACACCCTTATTCCGCCGCTTTCGTCGTTCGACTGACGGCACGCCGTCAGATTTTGCGTTTAGGGCCGGGTAGCAAATCATATATGGCAGACACTCACAAAGATTTTGGCCAGATGTCAGTGGAAAAGTGTCAGATATTTGTGAGTTACATGAGGGGAGCTCACTTCGAACTTGGCCGGACTGGCGCGCTTCCCGGGAATAACAGCCGGGCTGACGGGGGCCACTTGGAATTCCGCCAGGTGCGCGGAATTTATTGGGACAAGCGGCCATCATCCGCAACTTCGCCGAGTCTGCGCTCTGAAAAACAAGAACAGCACAAGGGTTTGGCACAGGTAATGGGGCAATTGGAGGATGCATTTGGATTCTGCAGCCTGTAATAAGTCAGTGTGGCAGGCCTCCAAGGAGGAATCAGTCAAAGAATTCCCTGAATTGTTCAATCCTGCTTTCCCTGGATTTTTCACATGCATTGAGAGAGTTGTTTTATCCGTTTTCTGCCGCGTTTCCTCCTTGTGCATGGTGTCTCATGCTGATTCTTTTCCCAGATGTCACCAGAGCTCCATACTCCTGAGGAAATTCATCAGCAGCAACCAGTGGGGGGGCAGTCCCTCCTGAACTCTGTGGATTGGAGCTTCCTGCTCTCCTCTTCTCCGCTGGACTCATCCCCCAGCTGGGGTGGCACCCAGGAGGATTGGGAGAATTTCACACCTCCCTTCATCCTGCAGTGGCTGGAAAGATACAAGCAGTCCGAGCAGGCCCGGCGTAAAGAGCCCGATACGCCCGGGAGCGCGGCCGAAAGCGAGCAACTGCGGCGAGAATTGGAGCAGGAGCTGATTTACCTTTTGTCAGAGCCAGAAGATTTCTTCTCTACAGAGACAGATGGGCAATGTGCAGGCAGTTTTTGATGAGACCAACCAGCTGAGTGGGGAGGACCAGCAGCTGCTGTGGGAATACTTGCTGGATGGGAGCATCGACATTTCCGACGCCTGCACGGCGAAGTTTGACAAATTTAAGACCATGCTGGATACAGAGTCCCCCACAGAGCCCTCTGTCATCCTCAGGAGGTACCACACCCTGTCCAGATACCTGATGGCAGAGGGGCTGTCTCCCCACCACCGCCAGGATATGTTAAAGGCCAGGGCCAGGGTGGCAAAACGCGTGCCGTCTTCCTTGGGGGTTGACATGGACAAGTTGTTTTTGCTGGAGGACGAGAAGGTGGTGAAGGCCGTCACCCTCGACAGGGAGCAGCGATTAGGCAGGGAGGCCGAGAAGGCCGCGGTGGCCTTTCGTGCCCAGAGGGCGCGAGAGTACGAGGAGAGGAAGAAGAGAGAGAAGGAGGCCGCCAAGAAGGCGGATAGGGAGGAGAGGGAGGCCAAGAGGCTCAAGAAACTGAACACCCACGATATCAGAAAGTTTTTTGACCGTACTTGATGGTTTTGTGGAATCGTATTGATTTTGATGTGGCGACTCAGTTTAAAAAATTTCGTACTTATAATTAAAAATTTAATGCGTTCCGGATTGAGTGTGCCATTGGTAGATGCGCAGGTTATGCACCGCGAACATCCGCGCACTTTTAAAGTGCCTTCGAGGGATAGGTTGTCTTCGATACGACCGGGGGATTTTGTCAAGATATCTAACACAAAAGAGCGTTTCTGGGTTCAAGTGACGCGCGTGTCTCGCCCACGTCTAGAGGGCACCGTCGACAACAACCTCGTATACACGCAACCTTATGATGCTGGTGACACCATAGTGTTTCATGAGGCCAACGTGTATGAAATTCTAAAAGCTGAGAAAGCAACCAAGTTGGTGCAAGTTCTTAAACGTCACGCGCGACGGGTTCGCGGAGGCCATCCCAAAAACAGGAGGCCATCAAAATCCTTGTACACCAAAAACTTGACAACATGCTCGAACATCCAAAATAACGAAAGGTTTAAATAGTTTCTAAAAACTCAAAGACACGAAGACGATGGAGACAAACACCATCAAAGAACTTGTTAACAGCTACCAAGACCGGTAGGCGCATCACTTTGCGCTTATATAAAGGGATAACATATCTCCACGAGTCAATAACAGCCGGTGACAAGTACATGACCATGGCGTTCCGGGCGGTTGTTATGTATCTGCGGCCCTCGCGCGACATGCCGGGGGAGGACCCCTTCGCAAACAAGATACGAGTGACGCCCGATGGCAAGATATCCGTCATCGATATCATCAAATCTGTTCTATTCATGACCGAAGACGGTGTCTTTAAAGATAAGGCGAATCAGATGGCGAGTAACGCGTTCGGACGCCTCGAGAAAGAGTACCCAGAGGTGTCATCTGGATGTAGACACTTCAAATTTCCCGGCGCCGGTCAGCGAGACACGCCTGTCATCGACCGACCAGGTGTCATCAAGATCGTCCAGCTGCTGCCCGGCAGACGGGCCGCTTCCTTTCGCGACATGCTTGCGACGTTGTTTGAGCGGTACCTGGACGCGGACCGGTCGCTGGCCGACGAAATATACGCCCGCGCGGATGCCAGGGACTCGCGGCTGAAGGACGACCAACGCGTGAAGAGTTGTGAGTCCACCAAAAGCCACATGCAGGCCGTGAAGGAGAGTGGCGCCCCCTCGTTGGCTCGTAACCCGGCCAGGGTGTACGCGCACATTAACGAGGTCGAAAACTACACGGCCACCGGGATGCACACCCGCGAGATCCGCGAGCTGCATCAGATGAAGAGGGGCGACTCGACGCGCGACTACCTCACCGAGAGCGTCTGCGCGGGCATCGACCTGATGAACATACTCAACAGGAACGCGATATCCAGGGGGGAGAACCCCTCCGCCAGCATCGACAACATAGGCAGGGAGCTGTTCCCGGTGTTTGAGCGCCTTAAGATGCACGAGGAAGCTAGCAAACCGCAGCCCAGGTCGTTTGCGCTGGCCAATAAGAACAAAAGAGAAGACTACAAGAGGCTGATCGCCGAGACCCAGGCCAGGAAGCGCGTTTGCTCGTGATGTCCGTTGCCTGAGTTAATAAAGCATTTGTGTTATTGAATGAAAATACCCATTTATCGTTCTTCACCTGTACACAAAGGAAGTAGGCACCCCCTCCGCGTGCACAGTGAACTCTATCGGGCGCTGGTCGGTAAATATTATCAGGTTGTTGGCGGACGTGATGATCACGGGGCACCGCTTGTCCGGGTCGGCGTCATCCAAAAACTTTTGCTGATTGGGATCCGTCGCCTGCACCACCTTCGAGGAGGCCAGCACGCCGTTCAGCCCGGTGACGCCCCCGCCCGGGTTGTCCCAGGTCACCTTCCCGATGTCCATGAGGACGGGGCCGGACTGGGCGGGCGTTTTGTTCGGCACCACGACCACCCGGAAGGTGGTCCCGCTCCATTGCGGCAGGATGGCGGGGGGGAGGGCGAGAACAGGGGGTTGTTGAGGGCGTAAACGGGGTTGGACAGGTGCTGGTGGTGCGCGATGGACAGCTCGAGTATGGCGGGGACGTGGGCCTGCACCACGAGGGGCAGCCACATGTACATCTGAACCACGTATTTGTTGTTCAGTGGGAATGCGGAGGGGACCAGGAGCAGGAGCTCGCGAGGGAAGTGCCCCCCCGCTCGGTAGGTGACGGTGAGCTTGCGCTGAGCCACACCGCTCGCGTCGAAGGTCCAGTCGCCGTAGTCCTGCGTCCCCGCGTTCGCGGCCATCTGTCTCACGGTCGCGCGCAGGCCGGCCAGGAGCGCCTCCTTCTCCGCGAGCCTCCACTCGTAGGAGGAGGGCAGTTGCGAGTCCTTCGCGAAGGGCGCCAGCTCTCCGGCGCGGTCGCTGAAGGTCCAGCTCTGGGTGCTGTCGAGCGGCAGGTCGTCGTCGCAGTACTCGGCTATCTTCATGTACGTGGGGCGGTAGTCCTCCCCGTCATAGTGCTTGGGCAGCTGCCTGTACTCGGGCGCGATGGAGCCCAGGGCCTCGTACGCCCCGGTGACGGGGTTGAGGATCTGGAACTCGAGGATGTTGTGGCCCATCTCGCTCACGGTGGACACGAACTTGAAGAACCGGCCCATCTCGAAGGGGTTGAGACGGGTGAGCATGTTGGAGTCGTTGAGCAGGATGCCCTTCTGGACGTACACGTTGTCGGCTCGCAGGGAGTCCTGCTTCTTAGAGGCCATGGGCGCATATACACTTCCATTCACATTAGAATCGGTATAGGATACCCGAGTCTATCCGCGTTAGTTAAACCGTGTGGGGGCCATGGCACGGGCTCTCGAGTTGCGCGCGAGGATTTGCGAGGACAAGTACCTCGGTCTCTCAAACTCCATCGCCAGTCCATTAGCCTCCAACAGAGTGCTCAAATCTCGCCCTTGGTCCTCTAACGCGATCAACGCCTTACTGAGCGCGTTTTTACGAGGAAGATCGTTGTTAAGTTTTGCCGCCTTATACTCCGGCCACAACTCTTTTCGAGCCTTGTCGATGCTCGAGATGGCCTCCGTGTTCTGTCTGATCCCCTCCTGTATCGCGGTCCACAGTCGCTTAGAATCGTCATGTATGATTTCGTTGACCATACGATTGTTTTGTCTGTTGGTTTCGCCCCAACGCGCTTTTACGCTATCGGGTAAAAATCTCAGGATGTGGTCCACCGCGCCCTCTGGTAAGTCGCGAAAATTGGTCTTTTCAAAGTCCGCCTGGTAGTCTATCAAGTAGTCCAAGTCCTCGTTTTGTAGGTCATCATCGCCACCAGACCATTTGGCAAGGTCGCGCCCAGGGGTGGATGGTTCCTCGTCGTCGGAGACCCCGCCTGCCCTGACCCGGTGCCTCCACACGGCGCGACGGTTCCTGGCGTGTTGGCCGCACGCTCTGTATCCGGGCACGCACGACTTGCGGCATCTTGTCCCCGCCCTCGTGAGGGCAGAGCACGCCTTACCAGTCTTCGTGACCATGGTGTCATATATACACGGGTGCTTTTTTTTTCACAGGTCCAGCACCACCTTGGTGGGGTCGTCCTTCTTGCCCTTCCCGCCCCTCCTGCCCCTCTTTTTCTCCCCGGCCACCTGCACGGTCTTCACGTTGTCGATGTCCGCGCCCACGAGGCTCCCGGTGACGCTCTCGCCGTCGTCCTCGATCACCCGCACCACCGCATCGGTCAGCGACCCCGCGGGGGATACGGCGTCCTCCACGATGCGGTCCATGTTGACGGGGATGCGTATCTCGGGCCTCGGGGCCGGCCCGGCGGCGCCCCCGAACGCCCCCCGAACGCCATGGGGCCTCGCATGACGTACTGCCCTCCGTTAGCGGTGTCTTGGGCGGGGGGCGGCGGGGGAGGTGGCGGCGCCTGGGGGTGCCCCCCCCCTCCTGCTTGGCCATCATCACCTTGAGCAGACTCCTCATGAGCTCCGGGTCGGTCTTGGCGATATCGGACATGGAGGGCAGCCCGGAGCTGGCGAAGGACGCCGACATATGGAACATCATGGCCGACCCGCCCAACATGAGCATGAGCTCCAACTCCGGGGGCATGGACACGCGGTGGCGGTGCTTTTCGTAGAGGCGCTCGAACACGTTGTCGTAGTCGGTGACGTTAGCCATGATCGTCTCGGACCAGCCGTCGAGCTTGAGGCCCACGGGGTCGTACCGGTTGTTGAGGAACTGGAGCGCGGACGTGGTGGCCACCAGCATCTGTCGCATGGTGTTGATGGCGTTCTTGGTCTCGAGAGTCCTCACGATCTTCTCGTGCTCGAACCGGATCTCGTCCAGGTCGGAGCGCATGTCGAACTGGGGGACCGCCATGCCCTTGTCCTTGAGGCGGTGCAGCCTCTGGAGCAGCTCCACCTTCTCCTTGTGCAGTTCCTCCTTGCTGGGGCGGTACACCGCCTCGTCTTCCACCACGTCCGCGGGGGGCGGACCGAAGTCGTCGTAGAAGTCGTCCCCGCCGCCGCCGTACATGTCCTCGTAGTACGCGGCAAAGTCGTCCTCGGCGGTGTCGGGCTTGGGGGCGGTCGTGGCGGGGGCCGCGAACGGGGACTTGGCCTTCTTGGGGTTGGCCAGCTGGTCGTACCCCTTGTCGGCGCCGCCGTCCCCGTGCTTCTTCGAGTGCCTCTTGGAGTGGTGCCTCCTCCCGTGCCGCGACTTGGCGGGTCCCGGATCCGCGATGTCCAGGTCGTCGTCGTCCACGATCTCGACCCCGTCCAGGTGGGCGCCGCGGATGACGGGGGCCGTCTGCGTGTGCGCCTCGTGGTCGTTGTCCAGCAGGTCTATGGGCACGCGTTTGGTCGTCATGGTATACCTGTGGCGCGCATAATTTGGAGCCCGTTTCGAACGCACCGAAAAAAAAAGGAGAGCCTAAGGTAACGCAATGGAGAGCAGAGAGATCAACAACCGCGTGTTTCGGTGCGACAACGGGGAGATGAAGCTGATGTCCAAGTTCGGCATCTCCCTGTCCGCCCCGAGCGTGGACATCAGCGCGCAGACCCTCCGCGTGAACAACGCGCCACTGTCGAGCCTGCAGATATCGGACGGGGCGATCACGACAGAGAAGCTGGACCCGGACCTGCTGGCCCGTCTCCCGGCCGCTTCAGACCTGTACAAACCCTTCACGGGGTCGTTCACCGCCTCCCCGTACGTGTGGCGGTTCCCCGCGGAGGACAACTCGAGGATCGCATTCGTGAACCCTCAGAACGCGCAGGGAGCTCTTCAGAACAACACGAAGAGGGTGGTTGTCAGAGACGGGCTGGACGTTGACAGCATCACGTTCAACAACACGGGGGAGCCGTTCCGCGGCGTCACGGGATTCGACACGGACGCGATAACAGCGTCCACAAACACGGGGCCGGTGCGGACGTATCTCGCCACCACGGGCAGTGCGGGGGGCAGTCGCGGGTACATGTTCGGTCAGACGGCTCCTGTCGCAAACGTGTCAGAGGAGCAGCAGAGGGTGGTGATCACCGGGGGGCTGAACGTGGACAAGGTGGCTTTTCGAGGCCGAGAGGCGTCTGGTTTCTTCACGGGAAGTTATACCGAGCTGCGTGACAAGCCGGCCATCGACGTTCTCCAGACGCAGGTAAGCTCGCTGGAGGCGAGCGTGCAGTCGCTGGGCGGGGTCACATTCGACACTATCACCAGCATAACGGTTCTCGATCGAGGCGGCAATCCGTTCACGGAGCAGGAGCGTCTAAAAGACGTGACCGTCGTGTTCGGCACAGCTGTGGCCTCCAATGCATTCACAGCGGATAAGATCGGGGTATCAATATTTGTCAACGGTTCTATTATTCGACTGCGAACAGACGTTGTTTCCAACATCACCAACCTTTCAGGAGACAATAGGACATTTCAGTTCGACCTCGACCTGCCAAACAATCTCGGAAGAGGGTCGTCGGCATACGCGACCGTGACCGTGCCACCGATGGCGGGAGGACTTCAGTCCGCCACCGGTCGTTATTACCTCCAGAGCAGCACAAACTTTAACTTCAGTGTCCCATCCGACAATTTTGATTTGATCGCGTCATCTCCTGTTTTAAACTACCCGCAGCTCACGTTCCGATTCACCTCCCCGTTTGACCTTGCAACTGTTAACCCGATTAATATACTAATCTCCAGAGACTGGAGCGTGAACGGAGATGCCTTCTATCCTTCTAACTTGGTGACAGGGATCATCGAAAATGACGATAACGACTCGCCGCGTATTCTAAGCGTGACGATAAGCGACATTGCGCGTGCCGGAATCGGTATAGGCCAGTTCCGCGTGAGTTTACTGGCGGGCGCGGTCCAGCTCGCCAACTCGCTTGGAAACGCTGCAAGATACGACACCTGGACAGTCGACGCCCGTCCAGAAAATCTTCTCAATTTGTCCGCCGGTTACGTTGCCGCTGGAGGTTTCTCGGCTCCCTTCACAAGTGAAGGAGTACCAGTACCAACATATGCTTACAACGACAGCGTGATACAAGTGGCCATGGTGTTCGACAAGGACCTGATTGCTTGGACGGCGCCTCTTTCCGAGTTCGTGGCCACCCTGCAAAATAACCTGACTCTCGCGACCAGCGGCGGGGTGAGGGGGTATCCGTCAAGCGATTGGCAGGTAATGACCTCCCCCCGCCCGAAATAGTATACCAAAAACAGTTCCAGTTCTATATCGACGTCAGGAAAGACAAGTCCGCTCCCACTCCCAACTACGCGGGCGGATTCCGCGTAACGTTGGGGAGTGGAGTCATCTTTGGCACGGGCACCGGTGGTGAGGTCACTACGGGGGCAGAAACGTTTGTCGAAGGCACCCCCGTTTTAAGGAGCGCCCCGACCACTCGTCCGCGATGCTCAGAAGTCAACTTCCCCTTTGACAATACCGCGTGGCAGACAAACTCTTTTGCCTACGTCGCTTTTCGTTACGATCGCCCTCTGATAACCGAAGACCCCGCTACAAGTCAGTACGGGATCGTGACACCGGGCACAGCAGGGGGGGCGCGGTTAAACCCGATACAGGGGACTCTGATGACTCAGGCCGTCACGGACTCCAACACCAACATCATATACCAACCAGCGTTGAATATGCGCATTATGAGGTACAATCTCACGACCGCCATATCCCAGCTTCGGTCCAGCTTGTTGCTTACCGTCCGCCCCGATGCGACCGAAACGCCCGTCGACTGGTACGGCATATCCATGCAGCCAACCGACGTGCAGTACACGAGCCCCGCACTTAACCTGCCAGTGGAAAACGAGAATTACACGATCTCCGTGAGCCACAGTCGCAGTCCCTACAACACGAGTGCCCACACGGCTCCCACCGTCACGCCGGTGGATAGACCCAACAAGAGCTCGTTCGCGATCACGATTAGCTTCAATTACATGGTGGTTATTGGTCAGCTTGATGAAACAATCCAGAACCTGTTTGGGTTTCGAGACGTGGAAACAGCCTCCGACACGTCGAACAAGTTCATTGTCATCAGTTACGCCGAACCCTACCATGACCTCCCCTTGTTGGTCCAGTACGGAGAACACGGCACTGACGGTACAGGAAGCTACGTGCGCCTTATCGTGACCCCATGGGTCCGCAAAGCGCGAGGGCAGGGCAGAGTCGAGAACTTCACGCCTCCGATTCACTCGTGCAAATTCAAAGTCGTCGTCCGGGGTAGCAACTTCAATCCCGTCCAGGCGCCGACCAAAACTTTCAACAACAAAACAGTAGAAGATATCCAGCCTTATACGGCCCAGGACTTGATCCCGTTCGGCTTCTTGGAACCGGTCGCTGACCAGCCCGTTGTCAGTGCCGGAACATCAAACTCTCGCGTGACTTCCATGACGGTGAGGATCCCCTACTCTCGCGCAATCGCCGACGAGGTCACTCGAAATATGGTCACGATGTCCGTGTCCGCCTCTGATTTAACGGACTCCCGTACGGTAACAGCACCCGCGGATAAGTTCAACGTGACGAAAAATGAAGCTGGTGAGCTGGTCCTGACCCTGACCGATTTGACCTCGAGCGAGTGGTCTTTGCCGGAGGACGGTTTGCTGAAATTCCAAGTGAACAATTTCGCATTCGCGGACAACTATAGCGTGACCAACGGCACGTTCGTGGCATACTCCGAGTCCACACCTTACCAGAAAACGGTGCGGTACTATCGCGAGCTGGACCAAAAGGTGACTGTCACTTTGGACAGCGCTTATCCGTCCGTCACCTCCCCGTACGAGGTGCAATTCTCGGTCACCTTTGCCCGTGCCCCCGGCGACACCTTCTCGCACAATCCTCGAAATAACACCACTTCGCCAATCAGCTTTTTGAATCTTAATTGGAGCGCGGAGGTGACAGAATCGACGCAGACGAACGAAAATCTCAGTGCCTATGTGAGATTCTTGGAGGCCACGAATGACAATAAGACTTTTAAGTACTCCGCCAAGCTTATATGGTCCCTCATAAGCACCGGCCCCAAGTCTAACTGGAGCGGGGAACTCGGGCGAGTGCAAGTCTGGTTCAAGTGGATCGCGCCTTTTAATGTTGTCCTCTCCGACACCGTGGCATTAAGCGATGACGTTCGCGCGGTAATCGCGACCACCGCGGGGTTTGGGGTAAAGCAAATAACAGCCAGCCCGGTGCAGGGGACGGCAGGTCGTGTTCGCTTGACGTTCGCTCTGAGAGGACAGATGACACACGGTACCAACAACGCCCCCTTGGCCTCATTAGTCAATCCAGGGGCAATCAATCCGATCCTCAGCTCCAAAGTATACGCCGGGTCAGTCCAAAACAACTCCACTCTCATCGCAGGGGCGCAACTGCAACACGTAGCAGGAAGCACCCAATTCGGCGCATTCCAGTGTGTCGCCGATTTTGACCTGACCGAGGCGGTTTTCCCCACAAACTCCGTGTCCTTCAAGGTTGTGATGAACACCACGGCTTTTAGGCACACGTTCCCCGATGTCGACATGGTATTGGTGAACTCCACGGAGTTGGCGACGCCTTCCGTCGAGCTAGAACTTATTCGAAGCGTCACTCCCACTTTGACGTGGGATGAGGGGAGACACCTACGATTGACATTGACCTTCAGCTCGTTGACTGACACCAACACGGACACCGCGCTAAAAAACTACATCCTAGCGCGGGGGATCGTGTTTACGTACTTTAAAGTCAACAACGGATCGTTTGTAAAAACCGTTCCTTCATCCTTTTTGGGTTACGGCACAACAGACGGGCAGGAGGACAAAAAAAAATACCACTACCGGATCACCCCGCCGGACAGTTTATACAATACTGGGGAGGAGCTGTTTGTGTATCCCGCGGTAGGGGACACGACCCCTTTATCCAGTAGCGGGAGTCCGTTTTTGTGGCCAGCTCGCAGCGAGGACGTTTACAAAACCATCAACAGCGCCATGTTCAGCTACGTTCCCAGTCTGACGCCACAACTCCGTCTCGTAAAAGTCGTCGACGTCCAGTTTAAAGTCATCCTCGATTTCACAAAAAATCGGCGCATGCCGCAGACGGCCATCCTACAGGCGTCCGATGTAGAGGTGAGGGGGCTTGCCCCTGACAATGCATCACATGTTGCCAACTTTGAATTGGGATCCGTAACTGTCGTAGGAACCCTACAACGATGGGAAGTGCCGCTAACAATCACCGGGCTTGCTATACAATCAGGGATGCTAGAATGGACGCTTTTGGAAAACACGCTGCAGGACGCTGCGGGAGAACAAAATCTTCGGAAGTTTACGACCCTCAGCTTTCAGTTTCCATACCCTTTGTTTCCATGGTCGTTCTGGGTAGAAGCTTCCACACTTTCCGGCGTGCTGTCGAACCCCGTTACGTTAGATATCCAGTACATGCCTCAGGACGGAGATAGAGATTACCCAAGTGCTGCATCCATACTGGACTCTCTAAACTCCCTGACCGAAAATGGGGTTAGAAAAGTCACGATGTCATTTAAGGCAAACAACATCGAAGCGACAGGGCTCACGGTGGGTACGTTCTCTCTGGGATCGACCCCGAACAATACTGACATGTTTCGCCTGCCCGTCGATGTCGCGTGGTTCGCCGGGGCTCCCGGTACCATCACACTGACTTTGCCCAAGGATCTCGCCCCGGTGGACGCGGAGGGGTTCAGCAACAAAGAGTGCGTCCTTACGTGGACGATAATAGACTTCCACCCGTCATTCGCTCCGACCCCGTTTGTCCTTGCCATGAGCCAGCCTTCCATGCAAACGTTGCCGTCACCGATAGGCGTGTCCTTGGCGTTTACTTACACGATAACTCCGACGCCGGATCCCCCCGTACCGGCAACTTCTCCGACTCTGTATGTGGTGACCGACACGGGGGTTAGCTCTGTTAAAACGCGCATAAATTACACAATCGTTTCTTTTGATCCAGTCACACAGCTCTACACACTCTGGACTAATGACATTAGACCCGAAGACAAAATGTGGCAGTTGGAATACGGCGCAAGGGCACTGCATGGGCCGATTGGAGCCGCAGGCGTATCTCAGTATAACGATCAGCCTGTGATCGGAAGTGTCGCGCTTCCGGGAGCTAATTCCCTCTCCACTCGCGCCCGAATAACCTCCGCGTACATCGTCCCATAAACATCTTACCTATACAGGAGGCATCTGTACCATGTCCAACACTCTTACCATACGCGTGACGCTTTCACGAGACGTATCAGGCGTGACTGCCGACCTGTTTCGAGCGACCTTGACAAGCAGGACCACATCTTACATCGCGCATTTGCCCGTTGTGAGCATCGCTCCGGTCTCCGCGAGCGTCTACGACATAACGATCGACAAGAGCGGCGTGAGCGCGACCGTCGCGGCCGGTACAATCACACTGTACCTCCCCGCAGGTGTCCTCGACGCCGCAGGAGACACGAACGCGGACACATGGGTGACGGTGGACTTCCTCCAAGCGACGCCCTACCAGCCGTCCATCCAGGTGTCCACCCGCGCGCCGGACCAGGGCGCGGTGAAGTACATGAAAGCGGACATCACATTCCCGCGCGACGTCACGGGATTCGCGTCCGACAGCATCAAGATCCGACAGCAGGCCCCGGAATCCGCCAAGGGGTGGAAGTTCGAGCTGGGGGACGAATGCCCGTGCCTGACGAGGGGGCTGTTCACCGGGGTGTTCGCGGGCCCCCTGGGCGACTCGCTGGTGCCGCTGTCCATGCTCTCCAGCGGGGCGGACACGTACCGCTGGGAGTTCACCGAGTCCGCGGAGAGCACCGTGGGGACGCCCGCAAAGTCCTTCACGGGAGGCGGGGACCCTTTGGTGGTGGCGGACGGTGTCATAAAGGTGGGCGAGGGGGCGAGCCCGGTGACGAGCGGCCTCCCGTACGGCACATTCACGCTGTCGGTGCTCGTGATCCCCCAGCAGGACCTGTCCACTTCCACCGGGGGGGACAAGGACCTGATAGAGTACGGGTACGCGGACGTGAAGGTGACGAACGACGGCCACTTGCGTTTCTATGACGGCAACAACGCCTTCACGACGACCGCGACGGTCGACTCTGCGCCCTTTCACCTTGCCGTAACGAACGAGGGGTCCGCCTTCAAGGTGTACAAGGACGGTGCGCTGATCGGCTCGTCCAACGACAGTTATATGGGATACGGACAGCTGCGACTGTCTCAGGGCGTCGCGGGGTGGTCGATATGGTACACGGACGCGCGGGTGATCGCGGGGACGGCCGTCTCGGACTCGAACACGCTGGTGTACGGCTGGCGGGAGACGTACTCGCAGAGAAAGGCCAGAGAGTTCTGCCTGGAGTTCGACCTGGACACGACGGAGGTGCCGAAGGGCTCGCTGAACGTGGCCGTGGAAGAGGGCGCGGCGACGGACGCAAACGACAAGGCGAGTTCCGCGAACAACACCACGATCGAGTACCCTGAGCCGCTTCGGTTTTCGCTATCGTTCCAGGACGTGGTGGGACGGGCGCTGGATCCGACGGGCAATGGGCTGCAGAACTGGTTTCAGATGGTGGTGACTTGGAATAGAGCCGTGAGCGACTTCCAGACGAGCGGTTTCCAGGTGAAGTACGTCCGAGCCGGCGTCGAACCCGTCACGGTGCCGGTCACAAAGGTGACGCCCGCTTCGTCGTCTGGGGCGACATACACGCTACTTGTCGACAAGACAGAGGTGGGGGGGACGACGGGTTCATTGGCCTAGAGGTTTACAAAGAGACCGTGTTTGACGCAGTGGCCCCCACCGTGTCTAACGCGTATTTAGTCCGATACCATTTGTTTGTGTATGCAGAATCCCCTTTCCTAGACCCCCAAATCTGGTTGGATTTTGCAGATGCCGGAACCTTGTACACAGACACGTCTAAGACCACGCTCGTCACAGGTGATGGACAGCGCATACGGGCCGCGAAAAGCAAAACTATAAATCAATACACGTTTTCTGGAAATTGCTGGTACGTCCTCACACCCTCCTCTAGGCACGTGTTGTTTAAAATTTCGTACCAAGGTTTACGACAGGAACAGATCATGCATCACGGTGCTCATTCCCTGTTTTATGTAGCCAAGAAAGGTGCATACAAGCCGTGGCACTCTATTCTCAATATAGAAGACGGTGACAGCATACCTGCGGACTATCACCGTGTTGCGGGTCAGAGTTTGGGTTCATCACACTCCAATAGACCATTTGTGACTGGTTGGTTGAACACTTATGACGATGTCAACGGGCAAATCACAATTTATGACACCGGATTAACTTGGCCTGTTTTTTTCGTGGTTTCTGTTCGGTACACATCAGACAAAAAGACAGCATGGAGAAACGGTGTCATAGTAGATCATAAAGAGGGAGTTGATGTTTCAACTCGGTCGCGCCCCGACGCGACTGTGCTCTTAAACGACGCCAGAGGTGAAGTTGAGTTTGGAGAGTTTCTATATTACCAACGTGCTTTGTCAGATGTGGAGATGGCAATCATAAATGCTGCCCTAATGGCTAAGTGGGCCGCGGCATTGTTGGGATTTCCAGACATTTGGGTGGATTTTTCAGATGTCTCAACGATGTACCAGGATGTCGAGGGGGCTGTCGCCGTCACGTCGAACGGGCAGTACATTCAATCCATTAAAAGCAAATCTTCCACTGAACGGATCTTTGCGGCACCCAGTGTCGATGATAGGCCCACATATATTAAGTCTTCAACAGAAGTGTACGCGTCGTTTACGGATTCCGATTCTCTAGTTATGGACGCTGTGATGCCCGTTGGTCCGTACACACTTTTTTACGTTGCAAGGAAAGGAATATCACCCGCTTCCCACACCGCCATCTGGATTGGTCGAGAAGACGAATCCTACATAAATCACGGTATCTCCGAGGGTGTTTTTTCCTCTGGCGTGAATTCGCATATTACTATTTTTCCCCACAGCGATCCGTGGTCAAAATTTTACTTGATAACCGAGCTCCACGCCACAAATGCATCTGGAAACAGAACAGTATGGAAAGACATGGTTCAGCTTGGCACGGTCAGTGGCGCCATGCCAAACGTCGCCTCCGACGCCAAAATGCACATTAATGGTGTTGGGTTGTCCCCTTCAGGTCCTACAGAAGGATATTGCGATTATGCTGAAATATTATACTACAATCGCGTGCTATCCACAGACGCCAGAGCGGCAATTCACAGTCTCCTCGTGACCAAGTGGGCCGCGCTCCTGTAGAGCAAAAAAATATCCCCGCCACGTTGTAAGAAGTTGTAAGAATGACCGACACGATCACGGTGCGCGTCACGTTCTCTCGCGACGTATTGGGCGTCTTGCCCCAGCTGTTTCAAGCCACGTTCACGGACGAGGTGACCGCCGAGAACATCCCGCTGACTGTGCAGTCCGCCGTGCCCGTCACGGCCAGCGTCTACGACCTGTTCATGGCCAGGGGCGCGATCCCCGCCACGGTGAAGGAGGGCATGATCAAGCTTTTCCTCCCGGCCGGCTCTCTGACGACGGTGGGGGAGGACAACACGAACGCGGACACCCAGTGGAACCTGCGGTTCACGCAGCCGACGCCGTACTACCCGACCATCACCATATCCAGGCGGGAGCCGGACACCGCCTGGGACATGCTTCTGAAGGTGGACGTGAGCTTCCCGCGCGA
Source organism: Mesostigma viride (assembly GCA_009746045.1). Classification (NCBI taxonomy): domain Eukaryota; kingdom Viridiplantae; phylum Streptophyta; class Mesostigmatophyceae; order Mesostigmatales; family Mesostigmataceae; genus Mesostigma; species Mesostigma viride. Next base: position 19,432 of record RPFO01000204.1, read on the forward strand.
CGTGACGGGGTTCACTGCGGACGCCATAAAGTTCCGGGTGGCGGACCCCGACCCCACAAAGCAGTGGGACTACGACTACCAGGCGCTCATGGATGGCCTGTTTGCTTCAAAGGGCGCCTTTACGGCTTTGGATGCCAGGAATTATCGTTTGGAATTCAATTACAGCCCGGCACGAGTGATGGTGCCTGTGGGGCAGTTGAACGTCTACATCGAGGAGGGTGCGGCCCTGGATGCCAACGAGAGACCATCGGCCGCCCACAACAACACGCTATCCTACACTTTCCAGGAGCCTTTGCAGATGTACTTGTCCTTTCAGGACTCTAACGGCGCGCCCGTCGATCCCGTGGGCAACGGCCTCAAGAACGTCTTCAAGATGGTGGTCACGTGGACCCGCTCGGTCGCCGGCTTCCAGGATAGCGGGTTCGTGGCCAAGTTCCTGAGACTGGGAGAGGCGCCCGCGAGCGTCCCCGTGACGGGCATCTCGCCGGTGGACGGGAGCGGCACCACGTACACCCTCACGCTGGACAAGACGGCGGTCGCGGGCACAAACAGCGGGTTCATAGGGCTGGAGGTGCCTGCTGGCACCGTGGCGGGCGAGAACGACCCCGCAGACCTGAACCCCTATCGCATCAGGTGGTACGGTTTCTCTTACTCGGCTTAACTGGTCACAACGCGAGGGCCGGGTATACGCGGTGTAGGCTCAGGGCGGTCAGCACGTACTGCAGCACGCGCCTCTTCCCCTCCTGCCATTCCCCGCACGCGCGGATGGCAGCCTCCACCTTCTGCCTGTGGTCGTCGAGCATGACCGAGGCCGCGTGGTGGTCGAGTATGACCAGGTGGGCGAAGTACACGTGCCATTGCGGAAGGTAGTCCATGTTGACAATGTTGATGATGTCGGGCGACACGACCTCCCCGTCCTCCCCCCGATTTCCACCATCATCTCGACGACGTCGGTGGCGATCCGCTCGAGGCCGCACACGAGCGACTCGTGCTCCCTCATCGCCTTGACGAGCTCTGGGTGCTGCATGAGGTGCAGCGTGGAATGCCTCTGGTATCCCAGGTCGCGCACTTGCTTGTCCAGCCTCCACAGGTCCGCGGGGTGGAAGGGGATGCGGGTGACCGGGTCCTCGAACTTGCCGGAGGAGTTGATGTAGTCCACGAGGCTGAGGGCGTCGAACCCGACGACCTGGCGGTTGGGCCGCACGAACTTGAATACCCTCTCCTTGGGGGGCAGGGGCTCCATGAGGATGGGGTCCTCTCTGTTGTGGGGGATGAGGGCCAGGCGCCGGGCTATACACTTGCGCGCCCTCCACTTCCTGAGAACGGTGCGCCTGACCCACCGCTGGATCCGCATGGCGCACTGATTGGCGTAGACGGAGCACTCGAGCTGGCGCTTGGTGAGGTTCCGCAGGGGCACGATCCCTTGCATGATGGCTATCTTTCGGAGCTTGGCGATCGTTAGTCCGCCGTAGTACCTTTTGGGTATGACCCCCGAGGACGCCACTCCCAGACGCAGGGCGGGAACGCCGACCGCGGGCCTGAAGTCCTTCATGGTTGGTTCTAGTAGTAGGGTGGGATTACACCTGGGGGTGAGTTTTTTTCGACCCGTCTCTGAACGCGCTCGGGGTGCGGAATGTCTGTCAAGACTTTAATAATCTGGGTTGTTATTATGATGATAATCTATGGGTGCAAACACGAAAAAGAGGCTCTCCGCAGAAAAAAGGAAGGTGGTCAAAAGACACAGAGTGGCCATGAAAACAGAGAGCGAAGGCGTGGATATAGAGGCACTTAACGAAAGGATGCAAACCCTCGGTGTGGGCACGGATGAAGGGAGGCGTCACTGACGTCCTTGCCGGGCGGGTTGCAGAGAAGGATCCTTGGCGAGTACATCATGAAAAGGAATCCGTCTAAGGCAGAACTGAAGCAATTGTCGCTAATGAGCAGAGATTCTGCGGGGGCGGTAGTGGACGCCGCCCCGCGTCAGGCCGATGCGAGGTTCGAACGAGCGCTGAGAGAGGAGAGGGTTGCTCAAAACAGGGCGGACGCCGCCGAAATGACCGGTATTTATGTCGATCCACACGATTTTGAAGCCGCCACAACCCTCGTGCGTCAAAGCGCAAGGGCGTACAACCAAGCCCTCCACAAAACGTGGGACGCAAAACGCGATATAGCCAAACGGCACGCCTATGCTAACCGCGTCAGTCGTGTGCTCGGTGAACCTCCCCCGAATCCAGGCAACCACCATCTCACCCGCCCCGACGTTACTTTGTCCCTTTTCCTGGGCGAACAAGGGGAGGACCCGTTACACCCGCCGCTGTCGAACACGGGCGACCGCGCTTTACGATGGCACGAGCTAAGAAAGCGACGGGATGATGCCGACGAAAAGCGTCACAGGGCTGAACTATCCGCAATGATCCCCGCCGAGGTGGAGGCTCGGGACAACAGCAGAGAGCCCGCGCATCGTTTTCGACCACCTCGCGGCGACGTTCAGCGGGTATGGGATCGAGGGGGATATCTTAGCAGAGGGGTAGGACAGGAATTCACTTTAGACAGTACCTTTAACGGAAACCCGGAATACGTCATTGACAGGACTCGAGGACTGCGGGCGATGGACGAACAAACTCGGCGCGACATGTTCAACGCCATGCACGACCTGAAAGCAGACCGCAGGGGTGTCCGTCGCGCGGCCGGTCTGGAATGGCCCCGAATCGACGAGCACATAGCATCCGACTTGTATCAAAACGACATCGTGAACACCCCACCAATGTGAATTTTCACTGTTAAGGAAGCTTCCGAATCCCTCTCACGGCTCGAGAAATGCGTTCGGAAGCGACCACCACCCGTGGTCTCTGAAAATTTCCCTGAGCCAGGCGGCGAGACACACCTGTCACGGATCGACAAGGGGTAATCAAGATCATCCAGCTCTTCGCGTTTATTTTGAGTATTCTAATTTCTGTGTATCAATTCATAAGAACACTTGCTTAACATGTCTCAAATTGTCGTTCAGTATTTACAGCCTGTCCATGCACTTCCGGATGGCGACCAGGATCCTTTTGCCAACAAGATCCGCGTGACGCCGGATGGAAAGATTTCAGTTATCGACGTCATCAAACATGTTTTGTTCACCCAGGAGGATGGTACACTCACAAAAAATGCTGGCATTCACGCCAACACCGCCTTTTCACGGTTAAGGGAGGAGCATCGAGAGGTTTACTCTGTTTGTGTACACCTCAAATTCCCCGGTCCAGGGCAGCGAGACACGCCCGTCACCGACCGACAAGGTGTCATCAAGATCATCCAGCTCTTGCCCGGTAAGAAGGCCGCCACCTTCCGCCACTCCATGGCGGTGCTGCTGGAGAAGTACCTGGACGCGGACCCGGGGCTCATCCAGGACCTGCACGAGAGGTATCGCGAGAAGACCGGCGAGGAGTTCACGCCTCTGCCCCGCCAGCAAGTCACAGAGGCCCCTCGCATCAAGGCCTGCGAGAAGACGAAACTGGACATGCGCGCCATCAAGGACAGCAGCTCCCAGCCCGTCCCGGCTCGATTGTACGCCATCGTTAACAATAACGCCAACAAACTGGCGACGGGGTACGAGTACACCGCCGACTACAGGAGGGACCAGGGGCTCACGAAGAAGAGCCAGGCAACCCGCGACACGTTCACGGACGGGATGTGTTCCTTGACCGAATTCTTCCACCAGCGACACCTGTCCATGGTGTCGAAGGGGGGCGACCCGGAGAAGGCGGCCATGGACATCGTAGAGGCCCTGACGCCGGGTCTCAAGAAGCTGGGTCACTACGAGGAGGCGCGCGAGTACCGCGGACCGGAGTTCGCCGCCAAGAACAAGCGCCTTATGCTGTCGAACCAGGCATGGAACAGGGATGCCAGAATTAAGTTGGCCGCTTGAAGTCGTCCAAAACCTGACCGGACAACTTTGCACAGAACCCGGGCCATCCAATTCTTTTGTCCTCCTACATGTAAATGAGCATCGAAGCACGACACGCGCTCCTGTTGCTGGTGACTGACAAGATAAACGAGTCACTGTCGCCCTTTGGGGATAGCTCCAATCTTCCCCAGCTTCTACTCTTGTGGAAATGGTTGAGACGGTCGATGGGCCTGGGCGTGTCGAGGGGGGGCGAGGGGGAGAGAGAAGAGGGCGAAGACCCGGTGGTCGCCGCCTCCTCGACACCCTCTCTCGCATCTTCGGACGCCGCGGATGACATCGATGAGGCCGACGCGATGAGGGTCGTACACCCCGCTCTGGCCGGTTTGGGCGCCGCCGGGTTAGTCACCGGGTTAGTCGCCGGATTGACCGCCGCATTAGGTAGAGGGACCTCCGAAGAGGGACATGGCGGTGGAGGCGGTGGTGGCTCCGAAGAGGGACAGGGCGGGGGAGGCAGTGGTGGCTCCGAAGAGGGACAGGGCGGTGGAGGCGGTGGTGGCTCCGAAGAGGGACAGGGCGGTGGAGGCGGTCAACAACACGGGCCCGTGACCGGTAACGAAGGGTCCAGAAACTCCACATCTGGTACGGGGGAACAACAACAAGGGTCCGTTACCGATGGCGGAGGGTCCAGACAAGCACGGAAGGATCGCGACGTGGGGAGGCCAGACGTGGAGGTGACGGAAGGGGAACACGACGACGATGAAGAGGATACGCGCGAGGCGGAAGAATGGTTGCGGCGACAGGAGGAATGGGCTCGCTCACGGAACACAACATCCAGCCAGGCAACTGGACCCAAGAAGGCCACGCTTTCCGGTGGCGCCCACGGAGGCGCAAACCCTACAGCAACAGGAGGACAGCAACAGCAGGGGTCCGTGAACAATGGCGACTCGGGAGGACAGCAACAACAAGGGTCCGTGAACGATGTCGGGGGGTCCAGCAACTCGACCTCGGGACAACACCCCCAGACCGATAGGTGGACTTCCCCCGCTTCCCGCACCGCGAAGAACCCGTTTGACGTGTTAAGAAAATTGTGGAAAGCACTAAATGGCGGCCAGACCTCCGCACAAGGTGTTGGGGGGGGGTACCCGTTTGCCACCAACAAGACGGCTTGGGATCCGTACTTAGCACACGAGCAGCAGATGGGGGGTCATCAACCGTCTATCGGAGGCACGGGATTCGATCCACAACGGGGCTCTTACTACCCCCCTACAAACGGCCAATTTTCCCTAGCGGGCAATTGGAGCATGATTGGGTAAAGATGCTTTATTCATTTCAAATAATAATAGACGTTTATTTATCACGCGCGACTCAGTGGCGCACGGACAGGAGGAACGAGGTGGGCAAGTCCATCTTGCACCTCTTCCTCTCCGACTCGAGCCCGCATCGGGCGTTCGCGAGTTCGGTTTCGGCTTTCTCGAGCCGCTCCTTGAGCGACGCGGACAGCTTCTTCTCGGCCTCGAGGGCCGACTTGAGGGCCTCGTTTTCCTTGTCGATTTTGGCCCTGGCGCGACTGGCGCGCTTCCTCGCGGCGTCTTTCTCCCGCTTGCACTTCATCTTCCAGTCCGCGAGGTTGCCCTTGACCTCCTCCATCTGCTTCTGGATGTGGGCCTGGAAGACCTGGATTTCGGCGACCTGGGCGGGGGTCGGCAGCACGATCGCGGGCCTCTGTCGGGGCTTGGCGCTAGAAACGGGAGCGGACGAGGCCGAGTCGTCCGAGGAGGACGAGGAGCAGTCCGAGGAGGAGGAGGAGAGGCTGGAGGACACGGCGGCCATTGTGGTTGGCGGGTCGGGGCTGCTTTTTCTTTGTGAGCGGTGGCGAGGAGAGAGTGAGGCGAGATGGGGGGGCCGCGGCCTTTTATTGTGCCTCGAAACCCCGCGGCGGTTACGGAAAGTGTGCCGCAGCGGTTACGGAAAGCGCTCCAACTCGGCAACCGCCCTCAGAGCGGTTACGGCACCGGTTACGCTTGGAACACGGCCAGCGGGGTGGCGGGGTTCGCCGAGCCGTTGACAAACCGGAACACCTCCAGCGCGTCCCCGTTGGCCACTAGTCGGAACTTGGTGGTGCCCGTCCCGATCTCCACCATGGATGTGGAGGGGGCGCCGCCGACGCCCCCGGAGATCCCTACCGTGCCCGTCGCGTTGACCCCTATCTCCACCCCCGTGGCGCTCCTCAGCTTGACGGCGTTGGAGGAGAACGAGAGCTTGGTGGACTCCGCCCCCGAGATCGGCTGGTACACGAGGGAGGCCTCGTCGCCGGTCTGTTTGAGCACTATGCTGCCTGTCTGCGAGTTGTCCTCCGAGACGGTGGTTAATTTTTTGGTCTGGATGTTTTTGAAGAAGAGGGTCCCGGTCGCGTCGAAGCGGTTGGGAGGCATGCTTGCGGTATATATCACTGTGATATTCTTTACACGGCGGCCTTGACGCCCTCTGCGATGGCCGCGGTGACCGCCGCGGTCTTCCCGCGCTTCGAGAGGTACACGTACGCGAGGACGGCGGCTATCCCCACCCCGGCCACGAGGAAGATCATGCCGTTGTTCCTGGACTCCTGTTTGGCGATCTCCCTCATCCTGCCCTCGAACGCCGCCTGCTGCCTGGCCACCCTGGCGGCGTGCTCGATCTGCGCCGAGCGTCTCTGCGCGACCCCGGGCGGCGGGGGCATGGGACTCTCTATGTGGATGGGCTCGCGCTCGTACTCGGACGCCGGCGGGCGCGAGGGCCCGCCGGAGGACGGTCCGGCGGGCCCGGAGGCCTGCGCGGACGACTCCTCCTCCTCCGCGGTGGGGGAGAACGTGAAGGCCTTTCCTAGAGGCGCACCGATGGACGACATGATGCTATATTATAGACAAGGAAATTGCGCGCGTCGGGAACGCACGCGTCTTTACTTCCTCATGATGGTACTGTCAAACGCCCTTCCGACGCTCCTGACATAAGCATCGGAAAGCCTCTCGAGCGCTGACTTGAAGGCCGCGTTGTTGGTGTACCTCTTCGCGGCATTAAAAAATCACTCGTCGAGGTAGTCCTCCACCAGGTCGGCGGTGGTCAGGAGCCGCTTGGCCACCACCTCGGGCTTCTTGACGGCCAGGATCGGGGAGAGCACGTTCTTGAACACGCGCTCGAGGTACTTCTCGATGTAGTGGCTGTCCGGCTTGACCGGGAACTCCTCCGACGTCACCCACTGGGCGAGGACGCGCAGGAACTTGGCGATGGCCTTGATCTCCCCGCTCTCGATGCACGGGTACACGGTGGAGGCGAAGTACTTGTCGAAGGCCTCCCGGTTCTGACACGTGAGTATGACGGGGAGTACGCGCTCGACGACCCTGAGCCCCTTCCTCCCGTGGTCGCTGATGGACTCCTCGGCGTTCTTCCAGCCGTCCAGGACGGCCGTGATGACCTTCTCCATGTCCGGGGGCAGCCCCTTCTGGTTTCGGATGTGCATGAGACACACGACCTCCACGTCGCTGACGGTGCCCTCCAGCTTCTCGGACTCCAGCACCCCCGCCAAACGCACGACGATCGTCTTCAAGATGGTCTTGCACTCCTCCGCCCCCTCCCCGATCATGGCCTGCACCGTCTGGATCATGGTGTGGGGGAACGCCCACTTGTGCATGGTGCCGCGGATGCGAACCTTCACCTCCATGGCGACCTCTGGTGATACTACCCTTAGCGCGGATAAATGCCGATCCTGAAACGCGCACGGTCGCCTACTTAGGCAGAACCGGCACCAGCACCAGGTGGTATATCGCGAGCCCTATCACGATCAGAATGAGCGGCAAAAACGCCTTGTACCCCCGGTTATCCTTGGACGGGTTGGCGTGCGCCCACCACAGCTGGGAGGGGAGGGTCGCGACGATCGCCTTGACGACGTCCCTTACCAGTTCGGGGGTGATAAAGCGCGACAGTAGTGCCATCTTTCGTAGTAGACCGCACACATTTTTGCCAGCCGTCCGTCTTCACGCGATTTCGAGCGCTTCGTCTACGGCCCGATTAATTTGTGGGATACATTTGTAGACCATGTCGGCCATTCAAGCGTTCAACAACATGATGGGGATGTTCCTCGAGGAGCTGGAGCTCGCCTTCCCGCGCGAGAAGGCGCTGTCCGGGATCATCGCCGCCTTCCAATTGGCGTGCAAGACGAACGCCCGACTGCCCGTGGAGGCTTTCATGGAGGCCATCACCCCTCACGTGGACGCGATCATGAACAAGAACGCGGCGGTCATCACCGACAAGACCATAGGGCAGATACCGTACCTGAAGGACATCAACCTGGAGGCCAACTGGAGCGGCGCGCCTGACGCGACCAAGGAGGCGATATGGCAGTACCTGCAGACCCTGGTGGTCCTGGGCATCGGGGTGACGGAGATCCCCGTCGACATCCTCACGCAGGCCGAGGAGATGGCGCAGAACTTCGCGGCCAGGATCCACGAGAACGGGGAGGACCCCGAGAAAGCGTGCATGCAGCTTTTCAGCCAGATGATGGGCGGGGCGATGCAGGCCTTCCCGCAACTGGAAAATTAAATCACCGCGTGTAGTAGTATCCAGCAGCACTCATGGGCTTCTACCGCGCGTTCAAGGAGGGCCTGTTCGAGGACATGCTGTCCTTCTGGCCCCTGCAAGCCAACATGGACGGGAGGGAGCGCTTCCTCGCCGCCAAGAGGTTCGGGATCTACTCGGGCGTGCTGACCGCTCTGGTCACCGGGTCCGTCACGGCGGCCATGTACGGGCTCGCGATCGCTATTGTGTCGACGATCGTGTGGCTCGTGGATTGCCGCCTGATGAGAGGCAGGGGCCCCGGGAAGAACCCCTACAACAACTACGTCCCCGGCGTGCCCCCCGGCTCTCTGCCTGCCCAGAGGGCGTGCGGAGGAGGCGGCGACAGGTCGGGCTTTCAGAACGTAATAGAACCGTGGGATCTCGGGGACGCGACCAGGATGACCAACATGCCCCATCCCGACACGTTGGAGAGGCGCGGTTACTAGTTCATACGCTTTTTATTATCCGTAAAGTAATAAGGAATGGAAACGGCTATCCAAACTGGCAAGGCTCACAGTTTGCATTTCAGGCAGCGCGTGGCTCTAGATATCCACGACAGGAAGAATTCTCGACAGACCGTGCAGTCCATCGCGAACAGGTACGCGATCGACAAGAAGACGGCGTGCAAGTACTATCACCTCTGGCTGCAGGACAAGGAGAACCAGCTGGATTACACCAACCCGGAGCACCTCGCTAGGTCGGTCCTCAAACCCCTGGCGCGCGTGCGGAAGGTGCCATCTCAGGTCCCGGGCCATCCCAGGTTCCGGTACGAGCTGATAGACCGGCGCCCCGAGCGCGTCAGGAGGTTCGGAGAGGAGACCTGGAAAAGCATCTCCGACTTGTTGGCCAAGATACAGACCGAGCACGTCCCCACGTTCACCGCGGAGGACATCTGCCACTTCGTGAACAAACAGGGCGCCAACGACCCGGTCGTCAGCAAGTTCGCGGGCCTGCCCGAAAAGAGCCACGCCATTTTCCAGGACCTGTGGAACCTCCTCCCGACCCGGAACGGCGCGAAGGAGCTGCTGCGGACCTCCGACGTGAAGTACGCGCGGATGGAGCACAACCTCTCGTACAAGACGGTGGCGTACGACTACATCGAGAAGGACGTGCAGTACGTCAAGGAGAAGACGCGCGACTTGAAGACGCTCCAGGGGACGCTGTTCGCGGAGAACTGCGTGTTCCTGGACGAGTTCAGCATGCAGATGAACGCGGCCCCTCGTCGAGCGTGGGCGAAGGAGGGGGAGCAGCCTCGACTCCGCCGCCGCGAGCAGACGGACACGAAGACGATCGTGTGGGCGGCGATGAAGTGGCCCAAGGACGACAACAAGCCCTCCTTTTTCATCCGCATCTTCCCCCCCGTCCCCGCGCGGATCGGGAACCACATGCCGGCCACCAACAAGCCGGAGGAGGAGCTGTGCGAGACCCTGAGGGACCAGGGGTGGTGGGAGGGGGTGATGACGGTCGTGGGGGACATGTGCAGACAGATCGTGGGGGAGCAGAGCGGGGTGCGGCTCTTCGTGATGCAGCCGACTCTTCAACTGGCGTCCAAGCCGGGGGGCGGGCTCTACGAGTGGTTCGTGAGCGGGAGGAGGCCGAGGGAAAAAAAGCCCTGCCCCTCTCTGCCGAAGACGTTCGGGGACGTCACACCGAGCGGCCATCCAGCCGTCAACGGGCGAGAGGTCTACAAGTACACCCCCAACGAGTCCGACATCTGGTGCGAGAGGATGCGCGCCCTGTACTGGGATCAGCTGCCCGACGAGACCCCCATCGCGTCGTTCGTCGACATCTTCAAGAGCGACCAGGAGAAGGTGCTCTTCATCCTGCGGCTGGCGGCGTACGACTTCGCCATCCGCCAGCACGTGAACGAGCACAACTACAAGGTCGACAATCGCACCTACGGCGACCCCCCCCCAACACCTGGTTGGGGCGCGGCAACGACCGTGCGTTCGACGTGTCGGACGTGCTCCAGCCCACGAAGGACTTGGCTCGCTCCCACAGGCTCATGGCGTACGACGACACGGTCGGGCGCTTCGATTACGAAGAGGACTTCGAGGACAGCATCCAGCTCATGCTCGAGTTCCTGTACGACAAACTCAAGAACTCGGATCTTCTGCAGATCTACCAGGTCCTGTTTGAGCCGCAACTGAGTCAGGAGAGTTTCGCGATCTCCAATGAAATAGAGAAACAGCTCGTGAACCCTCTGCAGCCCCTTTATTCGAGAGAATACCACGACGCGGTGAAATCGAGGACCAGGGCGGACGCGGACAGACGGGAGAATCTGAAGCAGAGGGACATGGCCCTGCCTCGAGCCATCTACGCGGCCTTGAACTTCTCCACCCAGAAAACATCCCAGAAATCCGAACTGACGGCCACGGAGATCGCGGTCCAGGTCTGGAAAATGGTGCATTACTGCAAGGGCGACAAGGACAAGCTGTACGAGAACCTGAACACGGTCCTCCCGTCTGTCCAGGAGACGGGGGAGGAGTACGCGTACGGAGAGAGGGGACAGAAGGACAAATACTACAACGGAGATTCGTTCCCGGACAAACTCCAGAAGGCCATCAAAGACAAGGCGAGAGCCCAGTACAACATAGGCACCATACGGCAGACACACGTCTCGCCCATCACGCGCAAGGTGTCGCAAATGAGAGAGCGCAACGTGGGCGCCGCCCCCATGGCGGTGAGCAAGCAGCTCTTCCGGCTGTTCATGCAGACTCTGCCCGACAGCTTCGTGGTGGGGAAGACGATCCTGATGGACAACGCCAGCATTCACAGCCCGCCCTCGAACAAGGACATCGCGCTGAACAAGGACCTGCCCCCCGAGCTCAGGGTTTTCCCCCAGTCCGAGCTGTCGCCGATCGCCGGGCTGCTACGTAGGAGGGGCGGCGGCGACGGGGTGCTGTTGCCGCCCACGGAGATGACAAAGGACGAGCGGCGTCCGGCTCTCATATTCACGCCGCCGTACTCGCCCGAGCTGAACCCGATCGAGCAGGCCTTCAACACGATCAAGCACTTCATCCGCAAGGAGAGCTACCAGCACACCCGCACGCGCTTCAACCTGTCCGTGGCGATCATCAACTCGGTCCACGTGTTCGTGCGCCCCCACGCGATCAAGAACTACATGCTGTGTGCCGGGTACCGCAGCGTCGAGAAGAACGTGAAGCCCCGTGTGGCTCCCGCCGTCACGGCCGACGAGGACGGCACGGAGCAGATCCAGCAACTCAAAGGGCGGGACACGTGCGTGGCTCGATTCGTGGACGGGAAGTACGAGGACCCCGACAAGAAGAAGCGCCCGTTGAACCCCGCAAGGCCCGCACAGCTCATGGCCCCCGCCCAGGCGTTCGGCGGGTTCGCACCCCGGCCTCACTGCCCCGGGACCCTGGGCGCGGACGACAGCCTCACCACGTACGAGAACGGGCGGTGCAGGAGGCCGCGGACGGACGAGTACTGGGTGGGTCAGTCGGTGCGCGTCCTCGCGAAGAGCGGCGAGTGGAAGGAGGCCTCCATCCTCGCGCTGCCGGACGCCAACAAGAAGGTGCGCGTGAAGAACCGCGAGGGCGTCCCCACGAACCCGTGGTTCAGGGTGCGGTTCGAGGAGCCCGTGTGCGAGGACAAGGGGGCCGCGAACGAGGGCGGCCGCGTGTGCTCGGTCATGGTGAACAGGATCCGGCCGTCCGAGGAGCGACAGGCGCAGACCATCGCGGCACGGAAGGCCGTCGAGGACGAGAACGCCACGTTCAAAGAGGAGCAGCGCAGGAGGCGCGAGGCGGAGTTCAAGAACCAGGAGCAGCGGATCGTGGAGCTGCGGAAGTCGTTGTATCTGTCTCCCGAGGGCGCCCCGATGGCCGGGGAGCGCCGGCGTCACGAGCAAAAGGCCAAGGAGATCATGAGGAGTCTTCTAGAGAAGCTCCGAGATGAGCGGGCTCCCCCCCCGCGCCTCCTCGTTCGGCGCCGGATGGGTCTCGACGTTCGGAGCGTGTTCAGCAGCAACCTCGGCCGCCCCCTCTTCCTCCGGTGGAGCGGCCACTCGCTTTGCCCTCCGTCTACGTGGAAGTCGATGCTTAGGGGCCGCCTCCTCGATCCTCGCGACATCCTTGAGGCATCTCGCGACCGAGTACAGGAAGAAGAGGAAGCACGCGTACAGGAGGAAGTACATGTCGTTTACCATAGGGCAACACGTCTTCTCCGGCGGAGGCGCGCAAAAAAAATATGGAGGTGTACTTGTATACGCTATCAGGAATCATGCCGGTTCGGACGAGGAGCGTGACTGGGAGCCGCCGACAGGTGATGTACGGGACCGCCTTGCAGACGGTGGGGGAGCTCAAGGCGAAGGACCTGGACTACAACAGTCAGGGCGAGATCGTGTCCAAAAAGAAGCGTCTCCAGGGCCTCATGGCGAAGGGCAACATCAAGTATTGGACCCAGTTCGTCAACGGTATCCGGAAGAGCAAGGGCGTGGACCTGGGCACGGCGATGACCATGGCCAAGGACGCCACCAACACGGAGCTGGCCCGGCGCCGCCTGCCCGCGACGCCCGAGAACAAGCGCACCATCTGGGCGGGGTTCCTGGGCCAGCAGCTGAGTGTCCCCGTGGGTCGCCGCGCCCCACGGCGCAGGCGGACCGGTCCGCTCCCGTGAGCGGATAAATGTGCGATACGGTTGAATCATGAAGACCTGGGTGTTCCTGGACCTGGACCAGTGCGCGAGGGACATGCAGGCGGTGGACGGCGCGTCCTGCCACGTGGTGGCGTACTGCGGGAAGGCGTACGCGGGTCCTGAGCCGCTGCAGGGGAGGTGATGCGTTCCTGCGCCCTGTCCCGCGAGGCGGCGGACGCCCTCTTCCATTACGACCTGGGCCGGCGCGTGCGGTCGGGCGCGATGGACCGAGGCGACAGGGTCTGCGTGGTGTCGCGGGACGCCTCCTGGCACAACGCGCAGTACCACCTGGCCGCGGACGGGTTCACGAACGTGATCATGTGCACGGGGGCCAAGGACATGCCCCCGGACGTCTGCAAGCGCCCCGCGGACTCGCTGTCCGCGTTCCTCGCGGCGACGGGCCTCCCAAAGAGCGAGAAGGCGCTGCTCAACTTCGTGCGCAATAACGTGGCTCCCGACAGGCGGGAGGAGTTCTATTCCAGGATGACGACCGCCAAATGAGTCCGGGGGGAAAAGAGTATCTTATCATATTGGATGAATAAAGCATGTACCAATTGTCTCTGCTAACCGCCTTGTTGGTATTCACCTACGCCCTCCTGTTCGACCGCGACCTGTACATCCCCGGGCTGGACGGGGGGGCTGACCACGGGCCCGAGGAGATGGGGCTGATGGTGCGCGACGTGCTGCCCCGCCCCGGGCCCTGCGTGCACGTCCCCCACGCGCTCCGGCCCGAGGAGTACGTGGTCTTCAGCGACCACAAATTCTAATCTAACCAATCAGCAATAGAAACATGCCGGCCATTTACATGATGTCCGAACAGGCCTCCGCGGAGGTCACGGGCAGGCAGATGGACAGCCTGCTCGACAACAACTACAACTTCCCCGCGACCGAGTCGCAGGCCTCCGCCATCGTCATGCTCGGTGGACGGATCGACCCGACTTTGGAAGGCGTGCGGGTGAAGGGCGGGATCCAGGCGGCCATGAACAACCGCCCGATCACCACCGACGAGCGCGTGCTCGCGCCCTTCAACCACATGTTCTGGGATCGCATGAAGAGGGGCGACCGGTGGGTGTCCGGCGGCAGTCTGCTGCTGACCAACCTCCCATCCGGCGAGCTGGAGCCCTACGACTACTGAGCGTTGCGCGCTTAGAGACAGACTAGTATCTACGCTACAAGAATCAGGAACTGTCGCCGTCGAGGTGTCGCGCCAACGAACTCTCCTCCGACAGCTCAGGTCTTGATCCTCTTCGGTCCGCTCCTGGAAAACCGCTCCACATGCTATCTGTCTCATTCGTTAATTCAAACAGGGCGTGCGTGAACGGGGTTGTAAAAGACCTTGGGGCATTGGAGAGAGCCATCGATATTTGCATTAATCTTACATAATAAAAAGACTTCTCTAAACGCACCTACCAAACAACAAGCAGGTGGATCCAGATTCCGCGGTCTTCGTTGGGACCAGCCGTCACAGTCTCATAACCTCGCGGCGACGTCAGAGCGTTTCCGCTCTCACCTCCCAGTCGCCTTTCCAGCAACCCGACAAACGCTCAGATGCGAGTTCTATTGTCCGGTGCCTTTCTAAGGCGGCCACGAACGCTTTGGAGCCTTCTAAAAGCAATCTCTAACTTGCCACTATTGACTACTAGAATCTATTCTAACTTTGCTTGTCACTGTATTGACTACTAGAATTAAATCCCAACGTACTAGTACAACCACTAGAGATGCTCGCGATCATGTCCGCCGTCGCCGTCGCGGGGTACCTGTTCCGCCCCACGGAGAGACGCCAAGACCACTACTCGGTGCCGTCCGGGGTCCTGCAGTCCATCCGGCCCACGGCGCCACCGCCCAACTCACTCAACGCGCCCATGATACCGCAGTACTCGTCCAGGGGCGGGTACGGGTCGGGCAACCCCGATTACGTCAACGCCCCCAACCACACGATGGGGTGGGGGGCGACCCCCCGGGATGGACCTGACCGTCAACCCGCCCTCTCGCGACCCGCGCATCATGTTCGCCCCCGGCGGGTACCCCCGGCCGTCCGCGTACGGCCCCGGCGCCTCTCGGGTGGTGGACGGGGGCGGCATCCCCGGGCCGGTGCTGACCGAGGAGCGCCAGCCCGTGCTCGCGAACGAGTTCACGGGCGAGGTGGGGCCCGACCGCGTGTTCGAGGGGGAGAAGACCTGGCACATGAACCTGTACAGGGAGCGGGACGCGCGGACAGCGCCCGACATCCTCAACAGGAAGTGGAGCATCCCGGAGCCCCGTCTGCGGGTGAACAGGCCCAACCCCAGCAGGCCCACATGGAGCAGCGGGACCTGCCGACCGTCAACGCGGTCAAGCCGCTGGCCACGCGCGCGGGGTGGAGAACCGCCCGCCGCCCGCGACGTACGAGGACGCCACCGCCCCCCAGCGGATGATGGACGTGTTCCTCGACACGGTGCTTCCTGAACGTGCCGCGCTCGCGGCGCCCAACGCGCACGTGTCCGACGCGTACAACGGGTTCCAGGGGGTGGGGTGGGCCCACCTGCAGACGTTCTCGCGACCCCCGCCGGGGAAGAGGGAGGCGCTCATCGACTCGCTGTCGGCCCACCCGGCCCCTCAGGGCGACGCGGACCTGCCCCAGCTGCAGATCGGGGCGCACGCCAACGCCAACCACCGCGGGCCGCTGAACCCGAAGACGTGGGAGAACCGGTTCGCGAGCGCGGAGTTCGGCAACCCAGAGGGCTACGTGCGCGACCAGACCCACACGCACGTGGTGCGCAAGGACGTGTGTCCCGCGCTGACGTCCGCGGCGGACGTGCCCGACACGAGGGAGCTGAAGAGGGACCAGATGATGACCGGGCGGTTCCCCAAACTCGACGAGGCCGAGCTGACCGCCGTGCGGTGGGCCGAGGCCGACCTGACGGCGTACACCGACCAAGTGCACGACCAGGGCAAACGGGAGGAGCGCCCCGGGCGCGTGGGGGTGGCCGACGTGGTGCGCGACGTCACGGGGCTGTCGGCGCAGCTCGCGTACGAGAGCCTCAAGGAGAACCCGTACTACATCGAGAACGCGAACCATCGCGTGCTTCAACCGCGGCCGGAGTAATCGCCCTCGTCCTCGTCGTCATCCCCGTCTTCATCGTCATCGTCCACCGGTTCGTCGTCGGGTTCCGCGTCGTCGTCCTCGTCGCGGTCGGACCCGTCGTCGATGAAACTGCTCTCGTAGCTCCCGTCCTCCTCTTCGGATTCGTCCAGGTCCCGGTCGTCCTCCTCCTCGTCGTCGGTGCGGTCGTCCAGGGGGGTCTCTTGGGGTTCGTATCGAGCGGGGGGGCGGGACAGCCTGCCCCTCCTGGTCAGGTAAGAGGTCGTCGGTCGCTCCATATCGTCTCCTGTTTTAGCGCCACATTTTTGCGGGGGAGATAAGCGCTCGGATTTTTTTTTCTTTCCATTGAGTATAGTATCACAATGACCCTGTATCCCTTCAGCTCCAACATCCCGACGCCGACCAGGCGGTCCCCGCAAGCCCAGCAGCGAGTGGACGAGTTGGCGACCAAGATCTTCACCCCGTACGAGCTGCAGAAACTCAGGACGTACATCCCAGGGATCCGGTTCGTCATCGAGGAGGCGGAGCAGTACTCGCAGAACATCCTCGAGGACGACCCCACGGAAGAGCTCAAGACGAAGCTGCGGAAGTTCGTGGGATCCGTGTACATCTACGACATCCTCACCAACCTCATGCGCGACATCAACGAGCGCGTGAGGCGCTCTACCGACTCCGCGCTCGGGGAGACCAGCATCCCCCAGATGGCGAAGCTCGTGAACGCCCTGCGAGGGTTCGTGGCGTACGGCGTCGACGTCGATGGCAAGGTGAAAGGCACCGACGGCAGAATCCTTGACGCCGATCAGAAGGCCGCCAACGCGCAAGTGTACCTTTACCGCATCCCCGCCGACGTCCTGGCCAAAATCACACTGCTGCAAGATTACGTGACCGCCGCCGGCGGTGCGGGTACGGTGGAACAGCGATTGGAGGCGGCTGTCCCAGGCGCCCCCGGTCCCGGTGGCGTCGGCACCGTCCCAGGTGCTCGCTCTGATATTCACAGGCTGCCGGTCAGCGGGATCGCGTCGACCAGTCAGGCGAAGTACATCCGCGCCTTCAAGCTGTCCCACAACGCCCTCCCGAGTTACAGCCTGCTGCTGGGCGGCGACCCGACCGACTGCAGCATCCCCGCGCGGCTCATCCAGCAGCTCGCGTCCCCCGAGATCGACTGCTCCTACCTGGGCATTCATCACCGCGAGCGGCTGTCCGCGTTGGGTCTGGACTTCCCGCCCGACGTCAAGCTCGCCGTCGTCAAGAGCCGCCAAGCCGTCAAACCAACTTACTACAACACGCGTGCTACGACCGCGGCCATCGCAAACTATAACCAGACATGGTCGCCAAACCTAGCCGGCACTGCGGTAACAAACATCAACGGGAAGGTTTCAGATACCACGCTTTTCGCTCATCCGTACAGCTCCGGTGATCCGGCCGGTGCGCGGGCGGGCGGAGGAATTCCAAATGATGACCTCCGGTTTACGAGCGAGTATTATGACCCGGTCGCGGCTCGCGACCACGCCACCAGGCGTGCTATAGATCCGGCCGATCCTGTTGAGGAAGAAGATATCTTAGTCGGTCAGAAGGCTTTTTACACTTTCCCGAACATCATCCACAAGTTCATCAAGCGCGACATCCTGTCCTTCAACCGGCTGCGGACGTCCATCCTCAACAACATCGACCAGTGGGCCAAGAGCAACGGCGCGCTCCTGATGGTGAACAACACGGGAGGCATTAAGGGCGGCCCCGCGTATTACTCGGATCTGCTGACGGCCGACTACTTCGTCAGCGGCCTGCCCCAGCCCGGCTGCCCGTCCGGCAGCGCCCCGGTGTTCTACGACCGCGACCCGAGCGACCCGAAGGCGCGTGTGGTGGACCAGTACATTGTGGCCGCGGACAACACGCTGGTGGAGAACCCGGACGCGCGGTACGGCCCGATCTGCCAGCGCCGGAAGGGCGTCCGCGACATCATGTCTGGCGCTCCGGATATCGACGCGATGGGGGGGTACGCGAACTTCCCTCAGCACTTCATGCGCGCGTATCGTAAACGCAAGCCGGCCGCCCGGAAGAGCACGCGGTCGAGGCGGTAGGCGTTATCCGGTCGGAATAATTGTGGTGGTACTGTACGAGTAGTCATGGACGACCGCAGCCGCTCGCCGTCGCCGTCCGCCCTCCCCCGCTGCGTGGTGTTCGCGATCGAGCTGCAGGAGCGGTACCGCCGCGCGGACGCCCGCTGGGACGAGATGATGGCCAGACGCGACGAACGGTTTCCCATTCCGACCCAGTTGGGCTGTCGGACGCCCGGGCGCGGACTCCGTCCCCCCCCGGTCGATCGCGTGGGCGGACGGCTGCGGGGATGACGAGAGACGACGCACGCTCTTGCGCGACCTGTGGGACCTGGACGCGCCCGACGATTGACGCGCGGACGGATCGGAGGCGCGCTTAAAAGGCCGGATTTGTTTTATGCGGGAGTGGTATATACCCGCACGCTGCCATGGAGGAACTCACCGGACTCGCCCGCCGATTGCGATCAGCCCCCGCCGTCCCCGTCATGCCCGTCTCTCGCGCCATGCCCGCCCCCGCGCCGTCACCGACCCCTCGAGTGCCCGTGGTGGCGCGACTGGACCCGGCCGCGGATTACGACGCGGGTTCCGTGCACGACAGCCCGTCGCCCGAGCAGTCCTTCGGCGGCTCGTCCGCGTACTCGGAGCCCCCGCCGGCGCACGCCGTCAAGAGCGCCGCGGTCGTGCGCGCGGACGCGCCGGCGCGCCCCAAGGGCGCCCCGTTCGTCCTGCCCGCCATCGCGGGCGTGGCGTCGGCGATCGGCGTGATCCACCTGGGCCCCCGCGCGTTCCCGAAGCTGTTCAAGGACGAGAAAGGCGCCGTAAACAAGAACAAGGCCAACCTGGGCGGTGTGGCGTTCGGCGTGGTCGTCTTTTTCCTCGCGAGGTACTTCTTGTCTTGATGAAAAAGGTTCGTTCAAATCGATAAAAAACATATCCCGACCCCTATCATACAACCAGCAGCCATGGTGGCGACGGAGGAGGACCCGGTGGTGAACATCAACGTGTTGGTGGACAGCAAGCGGGAGTACGTGGACCAGCTGGAGGGCGCGCTGGTGCAGCCCATCTTCGAGTGCGTCCGTAACATCCTGCACGACGCCTTCAACGTCTGCAACGTGAAGCCCGAGTACGACGAGCTGCAGTGTTTCTCCCAGCTGATGTCCGAGATCCCCTCCTGGAACGGCGACATCATCTCCGAGGAGACGGAGCAGGTGATCAAGCACGTGCCGTACCTCAAGGACCTGCTGAAGGCGTACTTCGTCTGCACGAGCATGATCCTGGGCTCCATCCGCATCTCCAAGGACAAGAACCAGAAGATGAAGGTGAAGGTCCCGAGCCCCCAGAAGTTTGTGCACCTGGTGCTGAAGCTCCTCTCCTCCGCGATCGTTGACGAGGTGGGCCACTTCGTCAGCCGGAAGGACCACCACTCCATGCGCCAGTCG
Organism: Mesostigma viride; assembly: GCA_009746045.1. Classification (NCBI taxonomy): domain Eukaryota; kingdom Viridiplantae; phylum Streptophyta; class Mesostigmatophyceae; order Mesostigmatales; family Mesostigmataceae; genus Mesostigma; species Mesostigma viride. Next base: position 39,142 of record RPFO01000204.1, read on the forward strand.
GCGGCGGACGACGGGCAGCCTGAGGGCCACCTGGTCGGGGAGTACAAGCTGAACCGGCGTCACACGCACAAGGGCATCTGCGAGAGCGTCAAGAGCGCCTTGCACCACCTGATGCCCATCGACGACATCCTGAAGGAGTACATGGAGGACATCCTGGGGAAGGACACGTTCTCCGCGGACCACGCGCGCCCGACGGACGCGAAGGAGGGCGGCGCGCACGAGACCAAGTCGGTGAAGATCTCCGCCAAGCCGGTGACGGCGGCCGCCCCGCCGCCCCCGCCCGCGCCTTCGACGGCGGGAGCGGACGAGGAGGCAGAGGAGGTCACGGTGGAGGAGGAGGAGGACAACTTCTAGATAGGCCCCGATTGATAAATAAAATGCTTCCGTTTACCATATACGCAACATGGCGAGCGTCCACATCGCCGCGGACGGGCGGAAAGTGTTCTCCGTGCCGTCGTGCAAGTTCAAAGAGTCGAACGCGAAGGTGCAGTCGTTCTCGCTGAAGCCGTCCACGTTCCAGGCGATCCTGGGCACGATGCGCACGGGCGGGGAGATGGGCGGCACGTTCACGGTGGACACGACCCAGCGGGTGCTAAACAGCGCCAAGGTCACGCGCATCGGTCAGGCGAACTCTGTGGACATCCCCCACGGGGTCCTGGAGTGGCACACGCACCCCTCAGACTGCGGGATGACCGAGTGCTCCCTGTCCAGCCCGAGCGACACGGACGTCATGGTGTTCCTGGAGGACGCGCTGACCGACAACCTGGGCCACATGGTGTTCAGCCTCGCGGGCACGTTCGTGGTTACGTTCACCCCCTCCCTGGTGCAGAGTCTGCGGGACTCGGGGTCCCGCCGAGAGAGGTGCGAGCAGATCCAGCGGCGTTTCCGCGACCTGCAGCGGGAGTTCTCCCGGCGCTTCCAGCACGCCTCCACGGAGGAGGAGAAGAACCGCCACGAGTCGTGGCACCGCGAGTCCTGGCTGAAGCTGGCCCGGGAGTGCGGATTCGTGGTGGACTTCTTCCCGTTCGGGGTGGCGCCCCGGGTGCGCCTGCTGGTGGCGGACTGTTCGTCTTCTCGGCCTTTCCAATCTCATCTCTCTGTATAGATGGACGTGCGGCTGAGGAAGTTCGACCCCGCGTGGATCAAGGACGACGGGGTGGTGTGCATCGTGTCCAAGCGGGGGGCGGGCAAGACGACCCTGGCCACCGACATCATGTTCCATAAGCGGCACATCCCGAGCGGGATCGTGATGTCCGGCACGGAGGGGTCCAACAAGCACTGGCAGGGGTACGTCCCCCCCCTGTTCGTGTACAATCGCTTCAACCGCGGGGCCCTGCGGTCTCTGATCAAGAAGCAGAAGAGGGACTGCAAGGCGGGCGTGGGTGAGCCGTGTTTCGTGCTGCTGGACGATTGCGTGTACGACCGCACGGTGATGCGCGACCCGTGCATCCGTGAGATCGCGCTCAACGGGCGTCACATGAAGATCTTCTTCATGTTCATCAGCCAGTACACGATGGACATCACGCCCGACATCCGCTGCAACGTGGATTACGTGTTCGCCCTCCGCGAGAACATCATCATGAACCGCGAGCGGCTGTACCGCAACTTCTTCGGCGTGGTGCCGACGTTCGAGGCGTTCTGCGAGATCCTCGACCAGTGCACGCAGAACTACGAGTGCCTCGTGGTCGACCACACGAGCGAGTCGAACAAGATCGAGGACGTCATATTCTGGTACAAGGCGACCCCCAGGGAGCACAAGTTCCGCATCGGTTCCCCCGCCTTCTGGAAGTACGGTACGCAGAACTACGACCCCAAGAAGGATTCCGGGACCGACAGCGACAAGGAGGACGCCAACCAGCGGCGACGAAAGAGCAACACCCGCGTGGTCAAGGAGGAGGACTGAAAAAGGATGAAAATGCTCGGTCGGGAGTTCGCTTAACTCCCGCAAAAATGGATCTAACTGAGAGTATCCTGCCATGAACCCGGAACAACTCGAGGGCATCCATTCGCGGCTCGGCGAGCTCGCCAAGATGATCGCCAAGATGAGCAGACGGGTTGACGGGCGCCTCGAAGAGATCGAGAAGTGTCTGTACGACATCTGCGACGTCATGTTCGAGTCCGAATCGGAGGACGAGGACGCCCCGGAAACTCCCGGGAAGGATGCAGAGGAGGAATGAATGAATCACGAATCATGAATTGAATAAACGAATCGCTTTATTATAAATTGAAATTGTCATTACATTGCACTGAGTCGAAATGCAAATTACGAGAACCATGGTAGGCGTATACACCCGTCACGCGGAGGGGTGAGCAGGTTTAGAGGGGCATTCGCGGGCTCTACGAGGCGAACCGCTTGCCGCCCATTCCGTTGGTGATCTTCAGGATGTTGAAGGACCGCGCGTAGATCGTGATGACGCCCTTCGGCAGCGTGGTGTTCATGCCCTTGAGGACGAGCTTGACCGAGTCGAGCCGCGAGAAGTTGATCGACCCGGTCGGCTTCCAGTCCTCAGGCTGGAGGGCGAAGGGGATCACGTAGATGTGCTTGTCACGCGGCACACGCGTGTGGTGATGCATGGGGAGGAGGTAGGAGAAGTATACCGGGTCGCGGCCCTCGCCGAACATCTGCTGCGAGTTGAGGGTGATGTTGGCCGTCTCGAAGAGGTGGCCGTCCCCGAACTTGCTGTTCACGTTCACGAAGTTCCAGGGCGCCGCGGTGGGGATGGGGGAGGTCGCGGCGGAGGTCAGACGGTCGTCGGCCTTGTAGAAGAAGATGAGCTCCTTGACGGGGTGCGAGAAGGACAGGTTGATCATCTCCAGGTCGGTCCTGTCGACGAAGTGGTCGTACTGCTGCGTCTCGGTGATGAGGTACTCGTGCGGGTTGACGGCGAACTGGCGGCGCTCGAAGTCGTCCAGGAAGATGTAGCGGCACAGGAGGCGCATCTTGGTTATGTCCACCATGGCGTTCATCATGGCCGCGCGGTACCCGGCCGTCAGAGTATCCCAGGCAACGGCGCCTCCGTTGAGAGTGGTCGCGGGGTACAGGGGGCCGCCCGCCAGCTGGGTGAAGATCTCGTCCTTGGCGGCGAGCGTCACGCGGATGCGGGCGTCGTGGTACTGGAGCGCGATCATGGGGAGCGCCATACCGTCCTCGATGCAGAAGGAGAACTGGAGGGGGATGTACAGGTACCCGGTCTTCATGCCCGCCTGGTTGCCCCCGTTCTTCCGCTGGACACCGCCGTGACGGGTGGGGGCAGTCTCCACGCGGCTGGTGCTGGGATCGCGGGACAGCTGGTCCCACACGTGCATGAACTCCCCGGTCATCTCCTCGACCGTGTACCCTCCGATGCGGAACTCGACCTTCTTGATCAGCAGACGCGCCACGTCATCGTACAGCGGGTCGAAGATCTTCCACCAGGCACTGCCGAGGGTGGGGGCAGTGCCCGCCCACTCGGTGATCGGGGGCAGCTCGACGTACAGGTACACGGTGTTTATGAGGTCGCCGCTCCTCGGCAGCTGGAACTCGATGGTGCGGCCGAACCCGGGCACGCCGCTCGACGGCACCACCTCGGTGTCGGAGAATGCGAAGTTGGTGTGGCGGGGGTAGACGCTCTTGAAGAAGGTGATCTCGGGCGAGACGGTCAGGAGGGCGTCCTGAGGGCCCTTGGCGCGGAGGCACAAAACGGCATGCGACATGGTGCGTGCTTTCTACACTTACATCGGATTTTTTTTTTGGTCCCCACGGGGTCGAAACAGAAAAAATGTGGTGTATCATTACCAAGGATGTATCACGCCACCAGAGCCCGCGTCGTTCTACCCATTGAGAAAAGCGCGTACGAAATGATGACCCCGGAAGAAAAGGCAAGGTACCAACAGACGATGCGGGCACGGATGATGGCCGCCAAGTCCAAGGCGGCTCCCGAGCCCCAAGCGGCCCCGAAGCCCAAGCGGCCCCGAAGCCCAAAGCGGCCCCGAAGCCCAAAGCGGCCCCGAAGCCCAAAGCGGCCCCGAAGCCCAAAGCGGCCCCGAAGAAGCGGGCGCGGGCGACGAGGCTGCCGACCGGGCTACAGAGGGCGGTGTTGCTGGGTCTCGCCGAGAGGGCGGGCTATTACCCCGGGCGCGAGTTCGCCATGCCGGACCTGCGCGCTTTCGTGAGGAGTAGGGGCCTCAAGCGCATGCCGGGCCATTGCCCCAGGACCATCAGCTTCCTGCGACGACGACAGAACGCGAAGAGACAGTGCCTTAAGACCAATCCTACGATGGGGTTTTTAGCGCACGACAAGTTGATGGACTACGCGAACCGTTCGGGGTACGCCGTCGGCCCGCTGGATTCGCTCAAAGATGTGACGGCTCACATCCGGAACACGCTCAAAAGAAGAAAGGTTCCGCCGAAGTGTCCTACCGACAAAAAGGCGCTTCTGGAGCGTCGGAAGCTGAGGCAGTGCCTGTGGCACTTCAAGCCTCTGGCACCACCCCGAGCCCGGAAGTAGTGTTTAGCGGACCAACTTGTTGACCCTCCTGTGTTTCGTACCGGCATGGCGAGAAGCCCGTGCACGTCTCACGAGGCGCTGACCCCCCGGGTGCATCACGAGATATTCGTACACCTCCTGTGGTCCGCGGCCGACGGGATCGTCTCTCACTTCCATAACCCCATCCGTCACCGTTTGGGACGGGGGGCCGTCCGCGGTCGGTTCCTTTGCCTAAGAATCCGGAGGCGGTCCTGCAAAGGCGCGGCAGGTGGTACTAGGACCGGTTTCGCTCTTCCCTTGAGAATCCGGAGCCGTTCCGGCCGTTCCTGAACCGCCGCACCGGGCCCTGGTACAGGGACTGGTTCTATCCTTCTCTCGAGCCGTTCCTGCACCGATTGTTCTCGCCGCGGGTCCTGCGAGGGTGTCCGTGGTCCATCCTCCGCTTTCATGCCCTCTATTTCATGGTATTCCGGAAGCTGTTTAAGGATGTCCTCTTCCTCACCTTCCAAATCCTCGATCTCGCCATGAACCGTAGGTCGATGACCGAAAAGCGCGTTGAAGGCCGAAGGACTCCACGGGTCATCTTGCGTCCGACCTTGATGCAACTCGGCGAGCGCGTCACGAACATCTCCTCGCGCGTCGTCCGTCCGCGCGGAGGATGCAGACCGGTCGCCGCGTCCATCGCGTGACGAGCTGCCACGAGACGCTCCCGGCCCTAGACCCGGCCTCGCGCGTTTTTCCGCCCTCTGTGCGGCGGTATCTTGACGTGTTTTCTCTGCCTCCTGCAGCTCAACTAGTCTCCTCTCCTCCCTATCCCGTTGCTGCTCCTCGTGTATCCTTCTTATTCTCTCATTCTCCTCCAGATCCTTTGCTTTTTTTTCTGCCCTCCTTCTCGCTGCCTCCTCCCGCTGCTGTTGAGCTTGCTGCCTTTTTTCCTCTTTTAGTGCCTCTAGCTTTGCTTTTAAAACGACCTTGCGTTTCTTCCCCTCTTCCACACTCAACGGCCTCCTTTCTACACTGAGTTGTCGAGAAGTGTCGTTTACAGGTTGTGATCGGGCTCTCGATTCCGCGGCCATTTGATTCCTTCTCATTCGGGCCAATTGTACCGGGTTCAATGTGGACGGTTGTTGGGTATGGAACACGTCCGATACCATCGGATCGAGCGGTTGTGGTGGGATCAACGAAGCACGCGCCATTCTCGTCGCTGTCACGGGAGCTTTCAGACCGGTCATCAAGACCCCGCCGTCAAACTCGTGGTCCGTCTGCCCCCCCGAGACGATCCGTGCCCCCCTCCCCCGCGGTCGCGCGCCACTGTCCGAAAAGGCGTGTCTACCGATGGGCTGGCGTGCGGAAGACCCTGGCAGGTCCACGTCACTGGCCTCTACGAACCGGTCCGTCTCCGCATCCAACTCCATCTCGCTGGCCGCGAGCAGCTGCGACATCCCGGGCAGCTCGCTCTCGCCTGTGCCTTTTTTCGCCTTCTTTCCTCGCCCCATTCTCGCCCCCCTGTACGGCGCCTCACCGAGCCCTTGCCATAATATAGCGTCACGTCACCCGAATTCCCGGATCGGGGGTAGCCTCTCCCGGCATGTCGGTACCTCTCCGTGTCGGTACCAGACTGGGTCGATTGAAAAGGTGAACTATACGATCTCTCCTCACGTCTGCTGGTACCGCGAGGAATTACCGGATCGATTTGCGCGGAGTTCGATGAAAGCGCGTATGCCCTCGTGCCGGTATCGCTGCCAACGGTTGACGACCTAGCGACTATCGGATCCGTTTGCGCGGACTTGGAGGAACCAGCGTACGCCCCCCCCCCGTGCTGGTCCCTACGGATGCTGTGGATCGGGGCCGGGCACTCTTGGCCCGAGCCGACACTCCCAGAACCTTAACCCCGCCCCTCGATCCCACCTTGACTCCTCGCGCCTTCTTCCTCGCACCGATGACCGGCTCTTTCGGGATCGACGGCTCAGGTTTACGGCCTGCGGGGGGCGCGGTGCCTCCTAACGTCCTGAAATACCTCACGAGACTGAAACCCGTTTCGGGAGGAGCGATATCCACTCCGGAGGTCGTGGACGAGTACCTACGCGACGGGGGAGGGTCGGGTTTGGGTCTGGGAGGCTTGATAGGATAGCACATGATGATTTGATCGTCCTCGTCTACGATGCACGTCTTCGCAGGCTTTTTACGGGATCCGGGTGACATTATTCGTATATATAGCATCGCGATTTAGTTTGCGCACTCACGGGAATGCGTCCAGATACAGCATCCCGTACACCTCCCTCAGACAGTCTCTGTACATCTTGATGAACGTGTCGCTGTTGACCAGCTTGTTGCGCCACCACTCCTCGGCGATAACGTTGCTCACGATATCGTCGTCCTCCTTCAGGGGCAGAGAGTTGAGCAGCCAGAATAGGCCGTCCCACGCGGCCGGCGTCAGTATGTTGCGCGCGACCTTGCACGTGACCAGCGAGCGCTCGGGCTCGTAGGGCAGCACGCTGAACCACAGCACCATGGCCGCCTTCTCGTGGCCGGAGATCATGAACCTCAGGCTCGAGGTGTATGGCAGGAAGAACTCGTTCTCGACCGAGATGCGGAGATCCTCCGGCTCCTCCCCCTTGCCATCCCGGGGCATGAGCTGCAAGAGAGCGCGGCCCATGAACTCGTTGACGACCGGGTAGCTGTAGACGCTCTTTCCGCGGGTTCGCGAATCCGCCCCGGTTTCCGTGACCGCGTCCGTGCTCTTCGCGTCCACGATCTTCACCTTGTGCACGTGCTCGAGATGGGCGTAGTCCAGCAGGTTCTCCATGACGATCTGTGGGTGCGCGGAGATGAAGGTGGAGTACGCAAAGGTCCTGTACGCCGGGTCGGAGAACTCGGGCATCGTGGGCGGCTCCGAGTCGCCGTCCCCCAGTCCCGCGTTCACCCAGACCAGACGGTGGTCCTCCTTCACCTGCAGGTAGTTGTCGGCGTTGTTCCGCGGCCCCCAGCGCATGCCGTGATACGCGCACCGGACGCAGTCCGATTCCACGCGTCCGTTGTGTGAGAGCCGCGCGCCTCGGTGGGGACACGCGTTCCTGACCGCGAGCGTCCGGTCGTCGTCCTTGCTCCTGTAGAGCAGCACCTCCTCGTTGTATATCTTGACTAGCTTCGTGGTCCGCGGCTTTTTCCCCACGCACACCCACTTGTCGGGCTCCTGCGCCGCCCGCACGCCGCACGGCGGGGGCTTGGAGATTCGTAACGAGAGGGCCATGTTGTCGTTTGGAGTACAATGCAGAATTTATTTCGCGTCCGTTAACCCGATGGGAGCCGCCGCCTCCAGCAGCCGCGCCTCCCTTACGAGCTCCCGGTTGAGCCGCATGACCCTGGCGTTGTCCCGGACGCACTCTTTGGTCGCCCGCTCCCCGTGGAGCCCGGTGGCGCGGAACCCGGGCTCGAACAGCTCTCTCGTCCTCTTGGCCACCTGTATGGGATTGGCATTGAGGTCCTTGATCTGCTGGGCCTCTGCGAGCTGCAGGAAGGCCATGGCGGCGCTCTGGATCCGCGTGTTGAGGTCGCGAGAGGAGCCGGCCGGCGCCTTGAACGCGCGCTTCAGCTGGGCCGCGGTCTTTCCCGTGACGGCGAGGTTGTTGGTGTCATGCACGACCGGGTACATGATGCCGCAGTTCTGGTGGTGGTCGGCGTAGGCCTTGATGGAGGCGTTGAGCTCCTTGGTGGAGTCGCAGCTCTGGATTCGCGGGTGCTCCCGGACGGCCAACGCCCCCTCTCGCTCGTCGGCCCGTTTCAGGATGTCCTCGGCGAGGGATCGGTCGGCGTCCAGGTAGCGTTCGAGGAGTACGGCCACCTTGTCGCGGAACCTGGCCGCGATCTTGCCGGGGAGCAGCATTATGATCTGGACGAGCCCCTTACGGTCGGTCACGGGGGTGTCCCGCTGCCTTTCTCCTGGGAATTTGCAGTTGTAAAGGAGGTTTACAACTGCCTCGTGGCTTGACTGGAGGTTCTTGAGGTATACTCTGGGGTTCGAAAGACCTAATGCGGCCATCACATCATATACCGAAATCCTGCCGTCATCTGTCACGCGGATCTTGCCCGCAAATTGGGGGTCCTCTTCCCCGTTGGAAGGAGTCAGGTACTGGACGACCGAAGACATGCTGGACACTCCTCGGTGATATGTGGCGATTTTGTGTGGGACGAGAGCGCGAGTGGACGCTCGTGACAGTACGGATGCAAGTCCTTAACAGACTTGCGGGAACTACGGTTGTAGTGGATCTCTCGCACAGGCCTCGCACAATTTATACCCGGCTGCTATCTTGCCGGGAAGCAGCATTATGATCTGAACCATCTCCTTTCGGTCGGTTACGGGGGTGGCATTCTGCCCTCTACCAGGAAACTTGAAGGTGTTAATAAAATTAACACCTTCACCGTGAGCTGCCCTTGACCCGGGAATCGGAAGTGGTTAAGGAAATTAACCACTTCTTGGTTGGACTTTTGCAGGTTTAAAAGGTATACCTTAGGCTGTGAAATGCCGATTGCGGCCATCACGTCAAACACGGACCCTCCTGCCGTCATCTGTCACGCGGATCTTGCCCATGAATTGGAGGGTGTCAGGTACTGGACGATGGCCGATACTAGCAGACGCTTTTCCCTATTTATACTCATTGCATGAACGCTTTGTGAGTTAAAAACGTTTATTAAGTTAATGAAATGAAGTTAAGAAAACACGACAAAGCTACTGTTTCTAGATACGATTTCAAGGCCGTCCCATAGTGGTTGAGGTAGGGACTTTGGATGCCTTTACTCAATCATCACAAATTTACGAGGCGAACCGCTTGCCGCCCATGCCCGACTGGATGCGCAACACGTTGAAGCTGCGGGCGTAGACCTCGATGGTGCCCTGGGGCACGCCGCCGGTGCCCAGACCCTTGAGGTTGAGCTTGACGCTGTCCAGCCGCGACATGTTGACGGACCCGGTGGGCTTCCAGGACTCGGGGTCGACGGCGAAGGGGATCACGTACACGTTGCTGTCCCGGAGCACGCGGGTGTGGAAGTCGGAGGGCAGCGCGTAGGAGAAGTAGATGGGGTCGCGGCCCTCGCCGAACACGGTCTGCGAGTTGAGCAGCAGGTTGCAGGTGGTGAAGAGGTGGCCGTCTCCGAACGCCGAGTTGTCGTTCCAGAACTTCCAGTACCCGTTGTAGGCGAACTCGGCGTCGGAGCGGTACTTGGAGTCGACGAAGGAGAGCGAGGCGGGCTTGAAGAAGAAGAGGAGCTCCTTGACGGGGTGGTTGAACTTGAGGTCGAGGGAGAGCTCTTCCTCTCCGCC
>RPFO01001439.1:5000-10000 GCA_009746045.1 Mesostigma viride
CCTAAACCCTAAACCCTAAACCCTAAACCCTAAACCCTAAACCCTAAACCCTAAACCCTAAACCCTAAACCCTAAACCCTAAACCCTAAACCCTAAACCCTAAACCCTAAACCCTAAACCCTAAACCCTAAACCCTAAACCCTAAACCCTAAACCCTAAACCCTAAACCCTAAACCCTAAACCCTAAACCCTAAACCCTAAACCCTAAACCCTAAACCCTAAACCCTAAACCCTAAACCCTAAACCCTAAACCCTAAACCCTAAACCCTAAACCCTAAACCCTAAACCCTAAACCCTAAACCCTAAACCCTAAACCCTAAACCCTAAACCCTAAACCCTAAACCCTAAACCCTAAACCCTAAACCCTAAACCCTAAACCCTAAACCCTAAACCCTAAACCCTAAACCCTAAACCCTAAACCCTAAACCCTAAACCCTAAACCCTAAACCCTAAACCCTAAACCCTAAACCCTAAACCCTAAACCCTAAACCCTAAACCCTAAACCCTAAACCCTAAACCCTAAACCCTAAACCCTAAACCCTAAACCCTAAACCCTAAACCCTAAACCCTAAACCCTAAACCCTAAACCCTAAACCCTAAACCCTAAACCCTAAACCCTAAACCCTAAACCCTAAACCCTAAACCCTAAACCCTAAACCCTAAACCCTAAACCCTAAACCCTAAACCCTAAACCCTAAACCCTAAACCCTAAACCCTAAACCCTAAACCCTAAACCCTAAACCCTAAACCCTAAACCCTAAACCCTAAACCCTAAACCCTAAACCCTAAACCCTAAACCCTAAACCCTAAACCCTAAACCCTAAACCCTAAACCCTAAACCCTAAACCCTAAACCCTAAACCCTAAACCCTAAACCCTAAACCCTAAACCCTAAACCCTAAACCCTAAACCCTAAACCCTAAACCCTAAACCCTAAACCCTAAACCCTAAACCCTAAACCCTAAACCCTAAACCCTAAACCCTAAACCCTAAACCCTAAACCCTAAACCCTAAACCCTAAACCCTAAACCCTAAACCCTAAACCCTAAACCCTAAACCCTAAACCCTAAACCCTAAACCCTAAACCCTAAACCCTAAACCCTAAACCCTAAACCCTAAACCCTAAACCCTAAACCCTAAACCCTAAACCCTAAACCCTAAACCCTAAACCCTAAACCCTAAACCCTAAACCCTAAACCCTAAACCCTAAACCCTAAACCCTAAACCCTAAACCCTAAACCCTAAACCCTAAACCCTAAACCCTAAACCCTAAACCCTAAACCCTAAACCCTAAACCCTAAACCCTAAACCCTAAACCCTAAACCCTAAACCCTAAACCCTAAACCCTAAACCCTAAACCCTAAACCCTAAACCCTAAACCCTAAACCCTAAACCCTAAACCCTAAACCCTAAACCCTAAACCCTAAACCCTAAACCCTAAACCCTAAACCCTAAACCCTAAACCCTAAACCCTAAACCCTAAACCCTAAACCCTAAACCCTAAACCCTAAACCCTAAACCCTAAACCCTAAACCCTAAACCCTAAACCCTAAACCCTAAACCCTAAACCCTAAACCCTAAACCCTAAACCCTAAACCCTAAACCCTAAACCCTAAACCCTAAACCCTAAACCCTAAACCCTAAACCCTAAACCCTAAACCCTAAACCCTAAACCCTAAACCCTAAACCCTAAACCCTAAACCCTAAACCCTAAACCCTAAACCCTAAACCCTAAACCCTAAACCCTAAACCCTAAACCCTAAACCCTAAACCCTAAACCCTAAACCCTAAACCCTAAACCCTAAACCCTAAACCCTAAACCCTAAACCCTAAACCCTAAACCCTAAACCCTAAACCCTAAACCCTAAACCCTAAACCCTAAACCCTAAACCCTAAACCCTAAACCCTAAACCCTAAACCCTAAACCCTAAACCCTAAACCCTAAACCCTAAACCCTAAACCCTAAACCCTAAACCCTAAACCCTAAACCCTAAACCCTAAACCCTAAACCCTAAACCCTAAACCCTAAACCCTAAACCCTAAACCCTAAACCCTAAACCCTAAACCCTAAACCCTAAACCCTAAACCCTAAACCCTAAACCCTAAACCCTAAACCCTAAACCCTAAACCCTAAACCCTAAACCCTAAACCCTAAACCCTAAACCCTAAACCCTAAACCCTAAACCCTAAACCCTAAACCCTAAACCCTAAACCCTAAACCCTAAACCCTAAACCCTAAACCCTAAACCCTAAACCCTAAACCCTAAACCCTAAACCCTAAACCCTAAACCCTAAACCCTAAACCCTAAACCCTAAACCCTAAACCCTAAACCCTAAACCCTAAACCCTAAACCCTAAACCCTAAACCCTAAACCCTAAACCCTAAACCCTAAACCCTAAACCCTAAACCCTAAACCCTAAACCCTAAACCCTAAACCCTAAACCCTAAACCCTAAACCCTAAACCCTAAACCCTAAACCCTAAACCCTAAACCCTAAACCCTAAACCCTAAACCCTAAACCCTAAACCCTAAACCCTAAACCCTAAACCCTAAACCCTAAACCCTAAACCCTAAACCCTAAACCCTAAACCCTAAACCCTAAACCCTAAACCCTAAACCCTAAACCCTAAACCCTAAACCCTAAACCCTAAACCCTAAACCCTAAACCCTAAACCCTAAACCCTAAACCCTAAACCCTAAACCCTAAACCCTAAACCCTAAACCCTAAACCCTAAACCCTAAACCCTAAACCCTAAACCCTAAACCCTAAACCCTAAACCCTAAACCCTAAACCCTAAACCCTAAACCCTAAACCCTAAACCCTAAACCCTAAACCCTAAACCCTAAACCCTAAACCCTAAACCCTAAACCCTAAACCCTAAACCCTAAACCCTAAACCCTAAACCCTAAACCCTAAACCCTAAACCCTAAACCCTAAACCCTAAACCCTAAACCCTAAACCCTAAACCCTAAACCCTAAACCCTAAACCCTAAACCCTAAACCCTAAACCCTAAACCCTAAACCCTAAACCCTAAACCCTAAACCCTAAACCCTAAACCCTAAACCCTAAACCCTAAACCCTAAACCCTAAACCCTAAACCCTAAACCCTAAACCCTAAACCCTAAACCCTAAACCCTAAACCCTAAACCCTAAACCCTAAACCCTAAACCCTAAACCCTAAACCCTAAACCCTAAACCCTAAACCCTAAACCCTAAACCCTAAACCCTAAACCCTAAACCCTAAACCCTAAACCCTAAACCCTAAACCCTAAACCCTAAACCCTAAACCCTAAACCCTAAACCCTAAACCCTAAACCCTAAACCCTAAACCCTAAACCCTAAACCCTAAACCCTAAACCCTAAACCCTAAACCCTAAACCCTAAACCCTAAACCCTAAACCCTAAACCCTAAACCCTAAACCCTAAACCCTAAACCCTAAACCCTAAACCCTAAACCCTAAACCCTAAACCCTAAACCCTAAACCCTAAACCCTAAACCCTAAACCCTAAACCCTAAACCCTAAACCCTAAACCCTAAACCCTAAACCCTAAACCCTAAACCCTAAACCCTAAACCCTAAACCCTAAACCCTAAACCCTAAACCCTAAACCCTAAACCCTAAACCCTAAACCCTAAACCCTAAACCCTAAACCCTAAACCCTAAACCCTAAACCCTAAACCCTAAACCCTAAACCCTAAACCCTAAACCCTAAACCCTAAACCCTAAACCCTAAACCCTAAACCCTAAACCCTAAACCCTAAACCCTAAACCCTAAACCCTAAACCCTAAACCCTAAACCCTAAACCCTAAACCCTAAACCCTAAACCCTAAACCCTAAACCCTAAACCCTAAACCCTAAACCCTAAACCCTAAACCCTAAACCCTAAACCCTAAACCCTAAACCCTAAACCCTAAACCCTAAACCCTAAACCCTAAACCCTAAACCCTAAACCCTAAACCCTAAACCCTAAACCCTAAACCCTAAACCCTAAACCCTAAACCCTAAACCCTAAACCCTAAACCCTAAACCCTAAACCCTAAACCCTAAACCCTAAACCCTAAACCCTAAACCCTAAACCCTAAACCCTAAACCCTAAACCCTAAACCCTAAACCCTAAACCCTAAACCCTAAACCCTAAACCCTAAACCCTAAACCCTAAACCCTAAACCCTAAACCCTAAACCCTAAACCCTAAACCCTAAACCCTAAACCCTAAACCCTAAACCCTAAACCCTAAACCCTAAACCCTAAACCCTAAACCCTAAACCCTAAACCCTAAACCCTAAACCCTAAACCCTAAACCCTAAACCCTAAACCCTAAACCCTAAACCCTAAACCCTAAACCCTAAACCCTAAACCCTAAACCCTAAACCCTAAACCCTAAACCCTAAACCCTAAACCCTAAACCCTAAACCCTAAACCCTAAACCCTAAACCCTAAACCCTAAACCCTAAACCCTAAACCCTAAACCCTAAACCCTAAACCCTAAACCCTAAACCCTAAACCCTAAACCCTAAACCCTAAACCCTAAACCCTAAACCCTAAACCCTAAACCCTAAACCCTAAACCCTAAACCCTAAACCCTAAACCCTAAACCCTAAACCCTAAACCCTAAACCCTAAACCCTAAACCCTAAACCCTAAACCCTAAACCCTAAACCCTAAACCCTAAACCCTAAACCCTAAACCCTAAACCCTAAACCCTAAACCCTAAACCCTAAACCCTAAACCCTAAACCCTAAACCCTAAACCCTAAACCCTAAACCCTAAACCCTAAACCCTAAACCCTAAACCCTAAACCCTAAACCCTAAACCCTAAACCCTAAACCCTAAACCCTAAACCCTAAACCCTAAACCCTAAACCCTAAACCCTAAACCCTAAACCCTAAACCCTAAACCCTAAACCCTAAACCCTAAACCCTAAACCCTAAACCCTAAACCCTAAACCCTAAACCCTAAACCCTAAACCCTAAACCCTAAACCCTAAACCCTAAACCC
>RPFO01001439.1:15000-48912 GCA_009746045.1 Mesostigma viride
GAAAGACCGGTTCTCATGAAAAATTCTTGAGGTAAACAGCTCCGCCGATTTCTCGTCGATGCTCACAGCTCGCGCGGCTCAGTGGGAGCCCGTCAGTGACCCCGCGCCGATTGAACGCACTGCACTCGGGCAAAAATGTGCTGCCAGGTAAAAAATCACTGGCGCTGCCTGGAACCAGAGCCGGCACCTTTTGAGTGCCAGGCTTCAGTGCCGACGTCCCCATCACCGAAATGTTGGCGTTTGATCAGTTTCGGGCATATATAAGTATAAAAGCGTAGATCTGGCCTGCGCACCGGAGCTTGGGAAATTCTTGACGGATTTTAGCGACGGTAGGTGTCACCCCGAATATTTGGTGTTACCACACGTTGAAGTAAGTCGATTGAAAGCCTTGAATTTCACGGTAGCATCTGCGCCATAATCATGGTCGTATCAAGTACAAGAATTCGACCAAGCTGCTCCGTATATGAAAATATAAACTATGATCAAGGCGCTCAATAAAATGTGAGCTGCCGCTTAGAGGTTGGTTAATTCCGTGGAAAGATCTTGCCCCGGACCTCCGATGCCATGTTAAAAGGCATGGGGTTATTATGGGGACTTAAATTAATAATTTGTAGGTGGTGAATCATTGCCAACTTAAGCGTCAGGAGCCAGGAAAATTATTTATTACGTCCATATGGTGTGGCTTTCCATGGCTACCTCAAGGTAGCGTGAACATTGGTAATTATGGTAGGTGAGTGGTGGCGGCGGCCCTGGTATGGGCATGGGCCGACAATGGGTCGATAACGACAGCTGGTATGTTGGAACATGGTGCATGCGCATGCATGACTCGGTACGGCATGGTATGACATGCACATGACACAATACTATAATCTGGTGAAGATAGTGACCAATGGTCCTAGTGCCATTGTACAACTTGGCACATAGTCATAGTGTCCATTCACGTAGGACAAATCCCACTTAGGTACTACTATCCGAGCATATCTATTTGTTAATTAGGGCTCGAATACAATTGCCCGTATTATAGATTTCTGCACGGTCAGCATAATGGGCATATTCAAGACAGGATTCTTGACAAAGTGCCTATAGTCAACTAAGCCAGCATCCAGCATCCTCTGGGGGAATGCTGGATGCCCGGACGTGTCTTCTGCCATCCCCTCACGAAGTCTGTAACTCAGCTGTTCTGCGTCTTCAGTTCAGGGTTCTCAGCCGTCAATGGAACCAGCTAGCAAACTGGAAGCCCACCTGTGTTAGGCGCTGCATGCTGCGCAGAATAATTTAATCCTATATACTAATTTCGCAATGAACGGTAATCCCGCACTATCCAAGGCATCGCGGAGTACCCCGCCAATCCAAAACAATCGGAATCACTAACCACCAATCCCAGCGAGCGAGCGAAGCGAGCGAGCGGCCGCTTCATTCAGCGGCCTGCGCGCAGCGCACATGCAGCGAGCGCAGCGAGCTGTGCGCTGCGCGCGGCGAGCGAGCGAAGCGAGCGAGCACCGTACTGCGCACCAATCCGCGAGCGAAGCGAGCACCGTACTATTCCAGCGGGCAGCGGGCAGCGTACTGCGCACCAATCCGCGAGCAGCGGGCAGCGGGCAGCGGGCGCCGGGCAGCGTACTGCGCACCAATCCGCGAGCAGCGGGCAGCGGGCAGCGGGCAGCGGGCAGCGGGCAGCGGGCAGCGGGCAGCGGGCAGCGGGCAGCGGGCAGCGGGCAGCGGGCAGCGGGCAGCGGGCAGCGGGCAGCGGGCAGCGGGCAGCGGGCAGCGGGCAGCGGGCAGCGGGCACGGAGCGGGCAGCGGGCAGCGAACTGCGCACCAATCCGCGAGCGAAGCGAGCACCGTACTATTCCAACGGGCAGCGGGCAGCGGGCAGCGGGCAGCGGGCTGCGGGCAGCGGGCTGCGGGCTGCGGGCAGCAGGCAGCGGGGCGAAGTACTGCCAAAAAAAGGGACCCTGTTTTGGGCTGGGCGAAGCCAGCGGGCGCAGTGAAGGACCACGTACTGTCTACGCAGTGAGCGGGCAGCGGGCAGGCCCTGAACCGCCCCAAAGTGCTTTTTTTGGCTGGGCGAAGCCAGCGGGTGACACTAGTCCTATTTACTAATTTCGCAATGTCACAGCATCCCCGAGCATTCAGGGCATCGCGGAGTATTAAGCCAATCCAAAAGAACCAGAATCACTTACCACCAATCCGCGCGAAGCGCCCAGCGAGCGCAGCGAGCTGTGCGCTGCGCGCGGCGAGCGAGCGAAGCGAGCGAGCACCGTACGGCGAGCGAGCGAAGCGAGCGAGCACCGTACTGCACACCAATCCGCGAGCGAAGCGAGCACCGTACTATTCCAGCGGGCAGCGGGCAGCGTACTGCGCACCAATCCGCCAGCGAAGCGAGCACCGTCCTATTCCAGCGGGCAGCGGGCAGCGGGCAGCGGGCAGCGGGCAGCGGGCAGCGGGCATCGGGCTGCGGGCAGCGGGCTGCGGGCTGCGGGCAGCGGGCTGCGGGCTGCGGGCAGCGGGCAGCGGGGCGAAGTACTGCCAAAAAAAGGGACCCTGTTTTGGGCTGGGCGGAGCCAGCGGGTGCCACTAGTAAACGGCTAGCCATGTAACCAAGGCCTTTCCCCGCTTTCCCCTGCTTCTTCCTGCTAAAAAACAGGGGTGGCCCTTAAACCGACTTTGCCTCCCCGCCCCCCCCACCCCCACCCCCCCCAAAACGTGCCAAAACGGTCCCAACAAGAATTTTACCATCCGAAGTCGATGTCGCTGATTCCAAATCCTTGCTCAGAATGACAATCTGCAAAGTCCTGCGAATGCCAGGAGTTTTGCAATTAAGGTGGCCCTTAGCCGGGTGGATTACCTTACGGTAAAAAGGCGATACAAACCAAGGGGGGTACTCAAAAACAAGAAAATTTACACGGCGCTGGATTCGAGTAGATCTCGCGAAAACAAGCATGTTTGCCACTGGTCGCAACAGTTAACTTCCTAGCAAACGCAATGTGAAGGATATGGTTGCAATGCAGCAATGTGTGAATATGGTTGGAAACGGAGCTTTGTTAAATTTGGATAATGTTACAGCGCTCACACACTTGAGGCTTGTACACGCGCTTGCCAAGTCAAGGCAAAACACGTGAGGCGGGCTCGCAAGAGATGCCCAATTGGCACTGGTCTATTGTTTATATACTTGTGCACTGTGCTTGCTAGTCCTGAGCAGCCTAGGAGGCCTGCTCAGTAATAACACCCCCGGTACAGTATTCACTACCTGTACAGCGCCCAGTTCCTATACAGTAGGTCTGCCATACAGGCACAGTGACCACAGAGTACAGTCACCACAGTGATTATTGCATCTGCACCTAGAAGTCCAGGACTAGGCCTGCGGTACCACCAGACCACAGGTTAAGGTTCCTATTTCCTGCGTACGACGTATTAACCCAATACCGTCGTAGGTTCAGCACCTAATTCCTGTCAGCCCAGGAATTACTGTCGACCCCATATGTCGTCGGCAAATATTCACGTCCGACTTAGAAGAACAGCCGGCTCGCGCTCGCGCGCGACCGGGAAGTCGGAACGCCATAACTTTCTTGATACTTGTCGGAATGAACTCGTTCCGGTGCCGCTGGAATCGCAGAGAAATGCCGAATCAGGATCACGCCAATGCGCTTGGCGTTAACTCCAATCCTTTCTTTTCTTGAGCTGTAGCAGTTCACACAAGTCTACATACAAACACACACAATGGGTACTGGACATCCTCCCTCGACTACAAGTCACAACCCGCTGGGCATGACAGTCAGCTTGGATTCCTTATTATATGTACATAGCACCCATACTGGCTCAGGAGCACAAACAAATTACAATGAGTCCCTATCCCTTCACGGGAGGCTCGTTGTGTTACCCATGTACAAGAGGTTGGCCAACTGTGGCAGCCCATAGGTGTTCAGCTAAGAACTTGAGAAGTATGTACAACCTTCAGGACCTTAGGCGAAACCCCACAGATCACCCACAACAGCTCATCAGAAAACATTGCTGACCCCCAGACGGGAGTCGGCGCCGGTCTGCTGCCCCTTATCGAACCTGAGACACAACATCTACGCGAAGCACATGCAAAACACAAGCTCCTATACTCGTTCCAACCGTGGAAAATCAGGGGACCTGTCGCCACCTCACCAGCATGGTGGATGGGTCAGCCAGTCCGTGAAACTCCGCCTTAAGACGGCACCAGGGAATCGAACCCCGCCCACAAACCACAGATCTGGGGAAACCTCAGACTGAGATGAAAACCCCAGATAGACATCTCTCCATCAGAGACAATGTCAGACATTCCCACACGAGAGACATGTCTCACCCCTCAAGGTGTGCTCAGGATTATGTACAATCAAGCTCCCAGCCTGATATCCAGAGACTTAAGCACCCAGCTCTCAGCTTTTAGACAGATAGACCGACTTGACAGTCAGCATTCATGAGCTTCCTCAGTACATTGTACTGGGCTGGGGCCTTGTGTGTGTCTGGATATTATTGTATCCACCTGCCCTGCCCACATTGTGCTTGTATATAGTCAGCTTGATAGAGATTGAATAGCTGGACTTGTAGCACTTTTTCCTACTCGATTTGTCCAGACTACGAATGGCTGAGATACGGCCTTCCAAAGTTATATGCACTATGGTCTTGCCAAGTAGACTAGTGTGTCAGCATATCACGTGACAATTGTGCTGACAACTGGCATGCCAACTGGCCTGAACATGTTGCTAGTTCATGAGGTAGATTCATGGTACAGTGACTACTGTCATGTCAAATCTTACGTCAGTGTTTCTTGATTCCTGACAAGGATTCTAGATACTTTATTCCATGGACATGTGGCGAATGCCTAGAACACATTGCTTAGTTTATTGACAGATGGCAGTTCCATATGATGGTTATTTGCATGTTGACAGATGGCAATCATTCCTTATGTTGTATTTCAGCAAATGCCATCTGGCAATCACACAACAAATATTCTAGGAATCTAGAAGTGTTGCAACCCTTGCTTGACATGTGGCAGTTCTACCTTTGCCACCTAATTGCCTATATAATGAAATGAACAAAGGCAGCAAGGGCATCTCAAGCAAGGTCTCTCAGTCTCTCACTTCCTCAGCCTTGATCTTGACCTGTGATCTGCAAGGAAGGATCATAAAACAAAACATGGTATCGGAGGAGTGAGGCTTCTCTTTGACAACATGGCTGCTGCTGCTGCTGCTTTGGAAAACAAGTACCTCTCTTTTATTCCAGCATGTTCCAAGGCAATTCCCAAGTTTGATGGTTCTTCCCTGCCAAAATGGGGAGAGACCAAGGAGCTTTTCCAAGCCCACTTGGAGGCCTATGATCTGGAGGGGGTCATTACCAAGCCTGAGGAGGCTACACCCAAGCAAGAGAAGGTTGTTTACACAGCCTTGCTGGCGTGCCTCACTGGCAGAGCAGCCCAGATTGCAAAGACCATTGGTGAGAGAAAGGGCAGTTTGCTTTTTGCTAAGTTGGTGGAGGTGTTTGAGCAGCCTAAACTGACCAAGAGCAACAAGCACGACCTGAGGACATCCCTAATGAGGCTGACCGAGCAGCCCAACCAGTCCATGATGGACTATCTTACCGCTTCAGAACTGCTTCTGAGTGAGTACAGGGATGGGGGGGGGTGTTGGCAGACAATGATTTTGCCGCTGCGCTGAAAGGTGGTTTACCTGATGCGTACAGGCCTGCCCTCGTTTCAACCAGGTTCGATGAGGACATGTCGCTGCTGGAGGTGAAGAAGGCCATGCTTGAAGCAGATGACCTGCTTGTGGGGACGCGCTCCACCACCACGGTCAAGCCTGAGCCAGCAGCTGCCCAAGGCCAAGCATACAGCACAGGCCAACCAACCAAGCCGGGGAGGCCGACTTGCACATTCTGCGGAAAGGAAGGACATGCGGAGGAGACGTGCTATACCAAGTACCCACATCTCAGCAGGAAGAAGGGCCAGCAGAGGCCAAAGCGCAAGAACCAGAAGAAGAAGCAGGCTGCGACAGCGAACAACACGGTGGAGGCTCCTGAGCTTCCCGTGGACTACGCGTTTGCAACTACGCGCCTAGTGCCGGGCGTACCTTTCTGGATTCTGGACTCTGCTGCATCCAGCCACATGAGCCCTGAGGAGGCTGACTTTATCAAGGTTCAGCCAACCAACCTGGCCATCCAGGGCTCCGGAGGCCGGCTGAAGGCTGTGGGGACGGGGACGCTCAAGCTACGAGTCGCCAACAAGGTGGTGCATCTGCCTCATGCTCTGCACGTGCCCTCTCTGGGTGCAAGGCTTCTTTCCGTGGCCCAGCTGCATCAGCAGGGACACGAGGTGAACCTACTGCAGGGCGTGGCATGCTTTGCAGGCAGCAAGGTACCTATCAAGGTGCAGAACAACGTCTACGGTTTGCAAGAATCACAGACTGTGACAACCCCTGCTGCCCACCACACCACAGACAACCCTGCTGCACTATTGTGGCACTGGCGACTTGGACATGCAGGTGCTGAGCGCATTCGCAAGCTGGCGGCCATACCTGCATCGAACATTACCATGCGGGCTCCAGGTGCGCCAGGCTGCCCGTCGTGCCCTGCTGGCATGATTAGGCGACGCTCCTTCGCTGCTGGGCAACCACGCTCGACCGTGCCTCGTGCCAAGCTGCATGGGGACATCATGGGGCCGATGCAGCCATCACTGGGCGGTTCCCAGTACATTCTGGGCATCACTGACGACGCTACAAGGTGGCGTTGGTCTTTTCCTATGCGCCAGAAGAGTGAGGTGCCACTGCACTTCGACCGACTGCTGTCAAGGGATATCAGGCCCTACTACGACGGTTCTGTGCTTCTAAGGACCGACAATGACGCAGTATTTCTTTCCGAGGACTTCCGCTCCCTCTGTGCTCGCCATCGAGTTCACCAAGAATTTTCCAGCCCCTACTGTCCGCAGCAAAACGGAGTTGCGGAACGCATGTGGGGTTTGGCGATGGGAATGACACTATGCATGCTGCATTATGCTACCCTGCCCAAGACTTTCTGGGCCCTAGCTTTTGCGTGTGCTGTCTACCTGCTCAATCGGCTGCCATGCGAGGCCAATGCAGACTCTGCTAGCCCTCATCGCCTTTTTCAAGGCGTTGATGCCGACCTGTCGCACTTGCGCATTTTCGGCTGCCCTGCCTACTTTCGTGTAGAAGGGCCACGTGGCAAGCTGGAGGACAAAGCCCAGGCTGGAATCTTTGTGGGCTATGACTTGGAGTCGCCTGCTTACCTGATTCTCCGCCCAGGCTCACGTGACGTTATTCGCAGGCTCCATGTGTCATTCGATGAGACTTGGCGAGCAAATTCTGCTCCCCTGCACGTCGCGAGTCCAGATGTCAACTTCCAGCTGCCGGCACCTGAGTCTGCCTCGGAATCTGGCGTGGCGCTGGTACCTTTGCCTGCACCCACTGAGCATGCAGTGCTGCCGCCTGTCACTGCTGTGCCTGACTCGGTACCTGATGGTCCGGTCACCAGGGCCAAGGCTCGCCAACAGCTGGGCACTGTCACCGGTGCAGACGGCAGTGGCAACGCTGAGCATCCTGGTCCGGGTGCTGCTCCTGACTCTGAAATTTCTGATGCGGTGCCGGACGCCGGCAACCAAGTTGCGCAAGGAATTCCTGCGCCCTCGCCTGCGCCTGCGCCTCAAATTTCGAGTGCAACGGCTTTGCAGCAAGCCATCCACGCACTGCAGCGACCTTCATCTTCAGCGCCCAGCAACCAGGCAGGGGCGGATTCGGTGATAGCTGCTGCAACGATTGAGGAAAATGTTGGCGATGGCTACTGTCCCTCTAGTGACACATATGGCGCCTATGGTTGGACCTCCTCTTCTCAACGTCTTGCTTCTCCTAAGTGGGCCCGTTTTTGCCCAAATTACGCTGCTATTCGTGATGTGGTCGAGGATGTATATGCCACTAGTGTCGACCTGGACGTCCCTAAGTCTTGGCAACAAGCTCGTTCTCTTCCTGCGTGGCAGTCCGCCATGGATAGCGAGATGGCTTCTATTCGTTCTCACAAGGTTTTTTCTTTGGTGAGTAGGTCATCTCTTCCTCGTGGCACTTCGGCCCTTCCTTCCCGTTGGGTGTATGCACGTAAGTCGGATGGACGTGAGAAAGCACGTTTTGTATGCAAGGGCTATGCCCAGCGTGAGGGTGTTGATTTTCAGGACATCTTTAGCCCCACTGTTCGTTCCTCCACAGTGCGTTTGGCTCTTGCTTTTGCAGTCACGCATGGCTATACTCTGCATCAATTAGACGTCCGCACTGCGTTCTTGTATGCTCCTTTAGAGGAGGATGTCTATGTACGTCCACCCCTGGGCTATGAGGAGTATGACGCCTCTGGCGAGCTTCTTGTATGGAAGCTTCATCGCAGCCTGTATGGCACACGTCAGGCTCCGCGCAATTGGCATCGCACCTTCCGTTCTCATCTCGTGTCGGATGGTGCAGTGCCTAGCGCTACAGACACATGTCTTTACCTTTATCCCAGTGCCAGGGGCTTTGTGTTTGTACATGTTGATGACATGATCGTTGCCAGCCCCTCTGCCCCTTGGGTAGCCGCCTGGGTTTCTCGCCTTGGTACACGTTTTCAGCTGTCCGATTCGGACCACCCTTCCTTGTTTCTAGGTGTGTGTCTTTCAATTGACAGCGTCACCCGTTCCCTTGCCCTGCACCAGTCTCCCTACATCATAGAAATTGCTGCCCGCTTTGGGCTAGGTGAGAGTCGTGGTGTTCCCACCCCGGTTGTCCCGGGTGCCGTGTTGAGCGAGGGGGGACAGTGTGACCAATCGCAACGGGAGGTGTTCCAGCAAATAGTGGGGGCGCTCATCTACGTCACCCAATGGACGCGGCCAGACGTGGCATTCGCTGTGAACCGCCTAGCGCAACAGATGCAATCACCCACGCTAGGTGATATGCAGGCTGCCAAGCGGGTCATCCGCTACCTGCTGGCAACCCACGGCCTCGGTCTCCGCTTCACTGGCGGGAGCCTTGAAGGCTGGTCAGATGCGGACTGGGCAAATGACGTCAAGACCAGGCGGTCTGTCAGCGGCAACCTGGTCATGTACGCTGGTGCCCCTATTGATTGGGCAAGCCGCCGCCAAACGGTGACCGCTCTTTCTTCATGCGAGGCCGAGTACATCGCTGCGGGCACCTTGCTGCAGTCGGTGCTCCCCCTGCGGAGGATCTTGATGGAGCTGACGGGCTCTACTACGGCTGCACCTACTCCGGTCTACTGCGACAACACCGGTGCTGTGGCACTCTCCAAGGACCCGGTTCACCCCAAGCGCACAAAACACATTGACGTGCGTTTCCACTTCATTCGTGAGAAGGTGGAGGATGGTGACATCAATGTCCAACATTGCCCCGGTGAGGAGATGGTGGCGGATATCCTGACCAAGGCACTTCCGCGACCACGCTTCGAGCTGCTTCGAGGACGGCTCCTGCATTCCTGTGTGACTTGAGCTGCTAGTGGGCACGTCATTGGACTAAGGGGGGTGTCTGGATATTATTGTATCCACCTGCCCTGCCCACATTGTGCTTGTATATAGTCAGCTTGATAGAGATTGAATAGCTGGACTTGTAGCACTTTTTCCTACTCGATTTGGACTACGAATGGCTGAGATACGGCCTTCCAAAGTTATATGCACTATGGTCTTGCCAAGTAGACTAGTGTGTCAGCATATCACGTGACAATTGTGCTGACAACTGGCATGCCAACTGGCCTGAACATGTTGCTAGTTCATGAGGTAGATTCATGGTACAGTGACTACTGTCATGTCAAATCTTACGTCAGTGTTTCTTGATTCCTGACAAGGATTCTAGATACTTTATTCCATGGACATGTGGCGAATGCCTAGAACACATTGCTTAGTTTATTGACAGATGGCAGTTCCATATGATGGTTATTTGCATGTTGACAGATGGCAATCATTCCTTATGTTGTATTTCAGCAAATGCCATCTGGCAATCACACAACAAATATTCTAGGAATCTAGAAGTGTTGCAACCCTTGCTTGACATGTGGCAGTTCTACCTTTGCCACCTAATTGCCTATATAATGAAATGAACAAAGGCAGCAAGGGCATCTCAAGCTGCCAATTTTCTGCGTGAACATTTTGTCTCTCAGTCTCTCACTTCCTCAGCCTTGATCTTGACCTGTGATCTGCAAGGAAGGATCATAAAAGAAAACAGTGTGGCAGCTTTGTCAATGCATCAGCAGGGTTCTCCTCGCCAGGGATATGCTTCAAGTCAACCAAACTGGCCAACTCCTTCAGCAACAAATAGTCCAGGTCCCGGCTTCTGGCCAGCTGCTTGTGAACAAACTGGACCATACCCATGCTGTCTGTTAGCAACAACGTGACTCCATCTGCAAGGTCCAAGGGGTAACTGAAGCCAGCTCCAGCATTAACTCCTTTATGTACAGGCTGGACTGGATCCCCTCGCATATGGCCCTGCATTCTGCCACATCTGAACTGATACAGACCCTCTTCTGCAGTCTGCTGTACCAGCTGAACAAACTTGCCCTGCTCTGATAAAAAGCAAACAGAGCAGCAGATCTCCCCCTGACCTTGGTAACCTGGCGAGCATCCATGGAACTGTCAACAAAGATCTCCAAGGTGATAGGCTGGGCAAAGTCAATCCCAGACAAAATCAGATCAGGGGTACTCTCCACCAACCGGGCTATGACTCGAGGCTTCTCATCCTCAAGCACCTCATCAGGCATTCTGCTATGGACCATCAAAGACGGACCACAGATGCTGGCAAACCAGGCCCACATGCCTCTCAACTCAGGTCCTGCAGCCTGGGTGATCTTCTCTGGCAAGGCCTTCACAATGGTCTGTTTATAATCTCCTCCAGCCTGAAGCCTGATACTCCACTCCCCGTCCTTCCTGAACAGGGTAGCCTGCATTCCACAGAACACTACAGGCTTGTTGGGCTCCTGCCACAGCTCCTTGCCCAGTGAAAACTTGCCACTGATGACAGGAATAAACTTCTTCAGCCAGGTCGTGGGGGCTAGCAAATGCAGATCATCTCCATGCAAACTAGCATACACTGGCAGACCCTCCCATTGGGCCAGCAGCAAACAGGGATCAACTGAAGACACTCTCAAGCCACACTCACTGATCAGAGCTTCCTGCAGCGTGAGTCTCCAGATGATTGGGCTCGACCTGAGTCCTTCCAGGCCCTTCAGAATAACCAGGAATTGTTGATGCAGCTCCAGCTTCCAGATGGCAGGCACCTCAACACAGTAAGGCTCATCCTGCTTCCACACCCTCCTGGCCACTTCTGGATCAGATTTTAAAAATGCCCTCTTGAAGTCCAGCAGCACTGATGACATAGCTGCTCCCCTGTTCAGCAACCCCACGTAGAGACATAGCAAAATTCTCCATGTGTCGTGTAGCATCCCTGGCGTGTACAGCTCCTCTCCTGGCAGACTCCCCGTGCCGTGATACTCATTCAGGACAGGCCTGACATGGGGCACTGATACCTCATCCACAACCTTCCTCTTCAGCACAAATCTCAAAGCAAGCTTCCTTGATGCTGGGGGACGTCTGTCTGTTGGTGCAGCACACTCAAACTGCAACCACTCCTCCAATGCCTTGGAGAAGGCGAGCTTCCAAGCCTCAAACAAAGTAGGCGAGCTCATCTCTTGGACCAGCTGGTCATATGTCAAAGGAGAGTGTGCAGCAAGGCTCCTGTGAGTTATGCCAATACTGCTGGGGTGCAACACAGCTGGAATCACCAAACTGGCTGCTGGGGGCACCTCCCCTTCATCCCATTTTACACCCTTGACCGGCTTGACCCTGCACCTGATTGGAAATGTTGTCCTGAAATTTTCTAGGGGAATCATCCCCCAGCCATCTCTTTTCAGAGCTGTAGCTCTGATAGAAATCCCAGGATTGCCCAGAAAATTCTGACCCAAAATCACAGGGCCATCATAGTCCTCTAGGACAAGGAAGGTCACATCCACACCCATGATAGGGGCAGTAACCTCTCCCAACACCCTTAGATGCGTCCTACCACTGAAATCAGACACCCAGGGGCAACTTGGTTCTCCGACCAGCAGTTCTCCTGTATGCTGAGGTCCCATGACAGAAACCTGTGCATTGGTATCTATCTCCATGGCAGCTACCTCAGGTTCATCCAACTGGACAAGCTTGGACACCTTAGGCTCCTTCTTGGCTCTTTGCAAAGCCTGTACAATATCTGATAGACGCACACCCCTAGGCCTGGTGTCGGGCCGTTCCGGAGGTGCAGCCTGTCCGCCTGCTTGCCCAACCACCGTATGTGAAGGTACCCCAGGGGCCGGGCCAGGGTCACCCTGAGGGCTCGATACAGCTGTAGCACCCTGATCAGGAAGCTCCACATCACCCCCGCCTTGTACACCAGCGGGCACCTGGAAGAGGTCTCCTTGATTACCTCCCCGGGGACGGATCTTTGACCAGGACAGACGGTGCACTGCTTGGGAGCCATCAATGGCCACCCAGCACTTATGACCAGCGGCTTCTACTCGGGTCACCACCCCATCATGCCAGCTGCCACGTTTCCCTGGAAAGCTTGGTTCCTTCCACACAACAACCTGTTGTCCAACGTTAGGTTCTAGCCCCTAAATGGGCAGAAATACTGCCGATGCATCAGCTGTAACTTCACAATTTTGCAAACCAGATGCCATCCAACCCACCCATATCCAATGGCTGTCCTTGGGGGCCAAGCATGTCCATGAGTTGCCCTTCGGGTTGGTATATCACAACCTTACATATATGCAGGGTAGGCCATGTATAACTGCCGTCAAAGTCAGGGGGGTCAAGACGAGCGTTTTCATTTTTGGTAGAATGTGCATTTTGAATTATGTTGTAAGAGCTAGGCACCTACCACTTCAGGGATGATAAAAAATTAGTTGCTGAACAGTTTGAGCCATTGGGGTCATCATTTGGGTGGGTATACCAGCAGTTACACCCAGTACAGCCCATAGGGGTACCGTTGGTAAAAAGCAACCAAGGGGGTAGGAGTGGGCATACTACCTACTAATACCTACTAATATGGCCCCCAACCATGCCACACAATACATTTCCCTTCCACAATGATGGGGAAACATAACTGCATCATCACACTGCCCTTACATGGCACCTATGTGCAGGTGCCACCTTGTCCATGCACGTAGGTAACGTGGTACGAATACCCTACGCAAGGCATGCATTCTAGGAGGCAGCCACCAACAAACTAGTGATTTTAAGCCTATTTCAGCTTGCCCTAGCAAGGATAAACTAGGCCTAAGCTGCTATAGCTTGCCAGGTGATGGCCAGCACACCTGGTGGCACATGCTGAGAATGGGAAGCTTCTACTCACCGGTTACATGCTTGATGATGCCACAGAGACCAGCCAACTGCCTCACACTCATGCAATATGTGTGTGGGAAATGTATAACAAACATATATGGAGGTATTCAAACCCATACAGCCTCTAAAACTTATCACCATCACCCTGTGGCAGGTCAACTGACTGATGGAAGCATCTAAGAAGGGTGTTTTAGAAAGGGGCCAGGCCAGGGTCAAGAAAGAGCATGAATAATGCAAAAAGAATGTGCTACACAAGCTAGAACGTATATATAAACGTCAAACATCGATAGGAAAACGATGATTAAGCTTTACCAGGCATGGATGGCGTTACCTTGGCCCAGGCGGTGGCCGCAAAATGGCGCATTTCGGCACACCAAAGTTGTGCAGCATGGTCGCTGGATTCGGCGATTTCTGGCCACCCTTGCACGTTTACGACTACTATGTATCATAAAAAGTACAAAGAAACCAATATATCCTTTAAAATACGCCGGAAAGGTATTGCTGTCAACGTTTCTATCGTCCGGCCTGATCGCAGTTTTTTCCAGCAAGAACGCTGCCGACACCTATCAAATGGCATTCCCGCGAACCAGAAATTGGCCTGTATGATCTTTAGCACGTATAAAATCAATTTCCTGAGTTTGGTCAGAAAATTCGAACGAAAACGTAAATGCCATGCGTGGGCGCAAGCCGCCATGGCCAGGTCGTCGTTTTCCGGAATGCACGTTGTACGCGAAAAAGTACCCTGACCCCTTGTACTTTGACCGACCAGAACACCTCTATAACTTTGTCAGAAGTATGCAAACCCTAGTACCATGCTGTGAGGAAAATTATAAACTTTCGATCTTCTCAGCTAAACTTTTCCTAATTCTCAATAGTTTTCGCGGCATTTGGTCCCCCGAGAAGGGGCCGACGTGTCGGCTGTAACTCAGTTTTAGGCGGAAAATCGGCAGCCAGACCATTTAGGGGCTAGGACACTCCAGCCCTTGTCTTTCTGTCTCAGCTTGAGGAACTTGGCCTCTAGCTTCTCCTTCCATGCCTGCTCAGCATCAGCTGGCAGCATCCTGGTATGCAGCATAAGAGGATTGATGGCAAGGTCACCAAAGAACATGGGAGTCCTGAGGTTCAGCCTATCCTCCACAGAACGTAGCCATGCAGATGTCACAATGGCAGATGACGTCCTTGGAATCCTCTCCACCAGCAGCACAGTCTTGATCTCTTGGATGGCTCTCTCCACCACCCCTTGCTGGCCGTGGCTCTCCCTGGGTGTAATCAGCAACTCTGGAAACTCTGGCAGGTTCTCACAGCACTCAAACTGAATGTCACACTGCAACAACTCCAACCCAGGGTACCTGCTCCTTGTCAACTTCAGAGCAGCAATCAATGTAGGCTTCTCCATGTCAGGCAGGATCTCTAGGGTCTTGTACTTGGTATATCTGTCCACTGCCACCAGCAGCTTCAAACCCCTGATTCTCTGAATATCTACCTGCACATGGCCTGGCTGCAAAATAGGAGTCCTGGCATGAGACTGCTTGGGCTTTCTAGCAACTAGCCTGCACTTGCAAGCTTGAGCAACCTGTTGGCAGATGGAGTACAACTCACTTCCTCCCAGCCGTCTAGCAACTTGCAAAGACTGAGCTGCATGGCCAAACATGGTATGCAACCTTGAGGCAATGTCATACAAGAGAGAAAACCTTTTTTTGTCATTATTAGCACTCAAGGTATGTACAGATCCCTTATGTACAGGAGGCACCAGGGTCGTGCCTGTCAGACTGTCTCCAGCCCTATCCTCATCCTGACCATCCTGTGCCAGTCCTGCACGGTCAGAATGCTTCTGAGATCCACCTGGGTCCACATCACCAGGTCCTACCTCAGGCTCAGCACCGCCATGGCGGGCACGTTGGCGAGTAACCACTGCAGCTACAGCTGGCATACTCTCTGTGGTAACCAAGCTTGCCCCATCGTGTCCAATAGGCTCTTCACTAGAGCATGGGGCTGCCCCTCACTGCCGTCACTAGCAGCTACATTACACACCCCTGGGGGCACCCTCCAGGGTTCAGGGATGTGTGCAGGCTCAAGTCAATGATCAGCAGCCTTGCCCTTGCCCTTATCCTGGGATGGACCAGCCTTGTCCTTGCTGCCACCCTGAGCTGGCTTGCTCTGACCTTCCTGCCTCAGGTACGAGGGACACTCATTCCTGAAGTGACCCTTCCCCTGGCAGAAATAACATTCCACCTGACTGATGTCCCGTGAGGTCCCACTGCTGGGCCCAGCCTTGGGAGGACCACCCACCCTCTTGAAGTCAAACTGGGACTGTGGATGTCCCGACTTCGGCGGGGTCCCCCGTCCAGCCCTTCTGTCACGCCCCCTCCTGGACCTTCCTCGACCCCTTGAAGAGGTCTCAGGCCCTCTCGAGGGCGCTGGGCCCCCGTGGCCCGATCCCCTCATGGACTTAACCGTAGGTTCAGCGCCTCCTCGTCACCTTGACGAGGGCGCTTACCACCCACGTACTTGCCGCTGAAACACTCATACAACTGGTCCGTCATGGCTGCCCAGCCATGGACCTGTCGCATGTGGATGGTCACATTATCCATGGTGACCGGATCCAGCTGCAGCGACTTGAGAAAGTCGCCCATGGCCATCCGATCTGCAACGAAGAATCCCTTGGCCATGGCGTCCTCCCTCAGCTTGACGAAGTCTTCAAAGGCGTGGACCACTAGCTGCCCCTTGATGGGCTTGTAGTCCAGGTATTCTTGCTTCAGGTGGGACCCATCTATGGTCCTCTTGTCACTCAGGAACACCCTGAGTCGCGTCATAAACGCCGCCCAGGTGTCCCCCGCCGCGTGTCGCTCCCGAACAAACTTGAACAGCCGCCTCGCCGACTGCCTTATGTAGGCACTAGACGCCAGGATGCGAAGCTTGTCACCGGTGTATATCTCCGTGTACAAGTTCATGTCCTCTAACATCCTCTCAGCGTCCCGGGGCTGCCAATTGTCCTTGATGGACTGAAACTGGCCTAGCACCGCGTACCCCTCAGCCACGGTCGGTCGCTTAGGCGCCGCTTGATCTGCGGCTGGCGCGTTCTGACCGCCCTGCGATCCTTGGCTCTGATCATCTGGCACCGCAGCCTGGTCTCCCAGCGCCTGGCCGTCCCGCGTCCATCGCGTCCACCGCGTCCATCGCGTCCATCTCGTCCATCCATCCCAGCGCCGCGCCGCGCAAAGCCCATAAAGCGTGCTTGTTGGTCAATAGCTCCCTCAT
The DNA here is from genome assembly GCA_009746045.1 of Mesostigma viride. Taxonomy (NCBI): domain Eukaryota; kingdom Viridiplantae; phylum Streptophyta; class Mesostigmatophyceae; order Mesostigmatales; family Mesostigmataceae; genus Mesostigma; species Mesostigma viride. The sequence goes on from RPFO01001439.1 coordinate 31,625, forward strand.
CCATGATGGCCTCTGTTCAGATCTGCTACAGCCAGCCAAGTGGCCAAGCAGCAATTAAAGCAATATAAGCTACTGAACAAGAAAGGAAAGTGCCAAGTGTTACCACTCAGGCAAGACCACCACGGTTGGCCCCAGGCGCGTCCTGGTTCTCCTTGTCGCTGTCGCTGTCGCTGTCGCTCACCACAATCAGCTCTGGCACCCTGCTACCCGCTGCGCCGTCGTCGACCCGCTGTCGGCCCGCGATGACAGAATCGTCACCGTTGGTATAGTAGACAGGTGACAACCCGTCGTTGGCACCCCGCGGATTGTATCTTGGCACCTCGTGGTCGCCAAGTGCCTCGTCGCCTAGCCCAGCGACGCCCCCTGCTCCCACCTCAAGGTCACTATCGTAACCAAGAGGGGCAAACTCTTCCCAACGCGTCACACGAACGCGAAGGGGTTGGGGCAGTTCCTGAAAAGGAACCCTTGCTCGCTCCGGAAACCTGCCGACTCTTGCCGCGCGCTGTCCTCCGGTGATGGCTTCCGCTGTCGCCCCGACCTCTGCAAGCCGCCTGTAATGCTCCGCTCCGCGTCGTTCACGCCTAACTGGTCCCGCTGCAACACCCTCGTCGCCGATTACGCCTGCGAAAGTACGTGGTACACCCGCACCGCTGCTGCCGGCACGAACTCGTGTCGCACTGCGCCAGCTGCCTCCGCAGCCTCTCCTCGCCTCGCCGCCAACTCCGTCCGCACCCGCTCAGCTACTGCTGTAATCACCGTCTGGATGCCGACCAAACCGTGAAGCTCTTGCTCGAGGTCGTCGATGCTCCGGTGCTCCGGAATGACGATGGTTTGGACGTGCCGCAGAATTCGCTCCCAATCTTCGACCTGGTCGTCGACGAATTGCACGAAGCTGCGATTAACAGGCGGACGATCTGCAAGCAATAAAGACAGATCTCGAACGACACGACGCAATTCAGGCGAAATCGAACCCCCAGCAGACTGCCGAAACCGGAAATCCTGCTGCCGTTGTTCTTCCTGCACCATTCACCACCGGACGAGCTCCTCGCGTCGTCAACGCTGCACACCGCAACCAGCAACGACCCTCCTGGCCGCTCCGCTGAGACTGGTTGTAGTTTGAGTTAACTTCCTAGCAAACGCAATGTGAAGGATATGGTTGCAATGCAGCAATGTGTGAATATGGTTGGAAACGGAGCTTTGTTAAATTTGGATAATGTTACAGCGCTCACACACTTGAGGCTTGTACACGCGCTCGCCAAGTCAAGGCAAAACACGTGAGGCGGGCTCGCAAGAGATGCCCAATTGGCACTGGTCTATTGTTTATATACTTGTGCACTGTGCTTGCTAGTCCTGAGCAGCCTAGGAGGCCTGCTCAGTAATAACACCCCCGGTACAGTATTCACTACCTGTACAGCGCCCAGTTCCTATACAGTAGGTCTGCCATACAGGCACAGTGACCACAGAGTACAGTCACCACAGTGATTATTGCATCTGCACCTAGAAGTCCAGGACTAGGCCTGCGGTACCACCAGACCACAGGTTAACCCATGGTCCGCCAGCACTTTTTTTTGTTTTTTGACCCCTGAAAATGAAAAAAATCATAACTCCTAGACCACAACTCCAAACACCCTCAACCAAGATGCCAGGAATATCTACACTTCAAGGGCTTTCAGAATATGCAATAATATCACGAGTCCATTTAGTGCCCTGGATGTTATCTTCAGTCAAAGTTGGACAAAAGACGAACTTTTTCGTGTTAGAAAAAGTTAACCCCCCCCCTTTTCTCCGGGGGAGGATTCTAAACACCAAAATCATGGTTGGATATTTTTATTAGAATGTTCAGGGGTCCCCCAACGGGGGGGTGCACTCAGAATTGCATTTTACACACGGCACCATGCTCGTATTGACACATGACTACGAACACCCCAAATGGAGAAAAATGCCATGCTATACAATTATGCAATATAAATGACCACAATAGAGTGCCAAACCTGCTGGAATCCAAACATGACGCCAACTTGCCATCACTGAACGTTATCCCCCAAAGAAGTGCCACAAATTGTGCACCATAATGGCTAATACCCCTCCTAGAGCAGGCATGGAAAGCTGTTGCAATAACACTATCCTACTCATCAAAAGACATGTAAGGACGTACGAGTTTCCCTGCAAACAACGTGCAAACGCATTGCCGTACCTGCCTCGATCATGACCTGGCCGGGTTCCGCTGGCCGGCAAGCTCATACGTCACGTATGCAGCTACTAGTGGGAGAGGCGGCCATAGCCGCTCTATCCATGCATCTGTCATCATTACCATGTTGAAGATATGTGCAAAGATGACGTCTAACGCGTCCACGTCCCCAGCAAATGGCGCAGCGGACTTTCGTAAAGACGCGGGAGGCCCAGGCAGACGGAAACTCCCAAGAACCAAAGGAAACCGGCGATACCAAACGGGACGTCTCGTCTGACAGTGACTACCAAGACAGAGGTAATAGCCACTGCGTATTTCCTCAACAGCATAAATCTGATCATTCTTGACGTACCAAAATAATGCATCATCGTTCAGGGGTCATCATCTGACCCATTTCAAGCCGCGGAACCCAAAATTGCCACAAAATGGCGCGCTGACAGCCATATCTTGCTATGCGCGCGCGCAACGGTAAAAAATGTTAGCAAAAGTCACGTGACTGCCTGCAAGAAAGTGGTGGTAATTACTGTGCTATGGCGCAATTACCTACCCAACCTGTGCATTTTCATTGAGGTTGGGTCTGCCCCGACCCGCCGGACATATTTACGTTACGTCACTTACGTCGCAGGTCACGGAATTACGCGGTACAGTTACGTTACGTGTGTTGTGGTCAAATTTGACCACATCGGCGGACCATGGGTTAAGGTTCCTATTGTTAAGCCTCCCACGGTCCTTAATTTAGGACAAAGTCCTAAATTAAGGACCAATTTACTATAACCGAGGTACCGGGGGGGGGGTCACTATATGGACCGTACCCCATGTGGACCGTACCCGGCATGATGTACCCGACCCGTGGTACCGGCACATGGTACCCGGATTCCGTACCCGGGTACCGGGTATAATGGCGGGAAAGTAGGTACCTCGACCAAAAATATAACCGATTTTGGAGCGAAAAAGTGGGTGCGGGAATGATCTGAGGTGGATATGGCGACCTGACAATCGTGGCCAGCGTTTTCACGTGCGTTTATCATTTCGGGCGCCCAGTAGCAAAAACGAAAGGTCGTTAGTTATGCTTAAAGGCTGTGAAATTTTCTGCGCAAGTTTTTATGTGTAGCGCTGTAGCACAGCGGCACAACACAAATGGGTCGCAGATCGCCTGCTCGCGGAGGGTCGATTTTGGCACAAACATGTTAGTGTATTAGCAATGGTGGTGCGAATCAAGCCAGGACATTTTTGTGGACGATTTTGATTATAGTCTGGAGTTTATAAACGGAGTATTTGACATGGAAGCGCCTGGGCCGTGATATTCTTGCCCGATTTCCATTGTTGACCATGTTTTAGGGACGTTCAGGCTGGGCAGCGAGCGCACCTTATAGGTCTTCACTTTCGGTATTTCTTGGACCTAGAACGCAGCACAAGCGTGGTTTATATCATTTTCGAACCGGTTGGCCAGCTTTGGTGCGCTCAGCTCTCGGAAAGCTGACCTCGCTGCGGATTTCAGCGACTTTTTTGCAACCATCTGGAATGAGGCGACGTAAGTAGCAGGTACGTGCCGGGGTGTCCTAGATCATGAGTGTAACTGGCAACGCTGTCGTGGTGTTTTGAGTCAGCCAGCTATGCCTAAAAAGAGGGGACGCTCTCTGTGCACATAACTGTCACACATAGTTGGTTTACGTCATACAATTTTTTACGTCTCTATCTTCGTCGTCCGCTGCAGCTAAAACACACATGCGTAAGAGCAGTTTTACTCATGTGTTAGTTATAAACCATGGTCCTATGGCCTGCAGTCGTTCAGGGTGTTCTCAGACAGTATATACAATATGGTTTACGTGTTACATGCACCCTGAATTCGCTCACAAAGCGTTGCATGTTAGCACAACGTTGTTCTGTAACTTGATTTGGCTGCATTCATGTGTTAGTTGCAATGCAAATGCAATGTTTTTTCATCGCTGGGTGGTGGCCAGCATGTCCGTGATGTCAAAGAAGGTTTGGCATATGCTTAGAGAAAGTTTACCGCAAGGGGTGGGCCATGTTCAAGCCGGGCAACCTCAGCAACCATGCAACCGTATATTGCATTACCTGCACCATCTGTGACACCGTTAAGCACGCGTATATATAGAGGCAGCCACAGCAGGGTATGGCCTTGTTATACGCTGCCCCGCCATCCCAAGGCCTCGTAGGGTCCCCTAGCGCTTGTAAGATGCTCAAGGGACCGTGTGGATAGCATGGTCATGCGTTGACACTAATTGGTCCTATTGGTCCTAAATTCTCATTTTGACCAAATTCGCGGTTTGAGGCCTGCCATGGGCCAGGGTCCATTCAGGCACTAAATGTAATTATTTGAACCCAGGTTTTTGTCCAAAATTCAAAAAGTGTGTTATCTGTCAGTGGTAAAAATGCCAGGGTCAAAATTTGATGTTTGCACATATATTTTTTAATTCAAACTGGTCCTAAAATAAGGACTTTTCTTGGGAACATGGACACTATTTCCTGCGTACGACGTATTAACCCAATACCGTCGTAGGTTCAGCACCTAATTCCTGTCAGCCCAGGAATTACTGTCGACCCCATATGTCGTCGGCAAATATTCACGTCCGACTTAGAAGAACAGCCGGCTCGCGCTCGCGCGCGACCGGGAAGTCGGAACGCCATAACTTTCTTGATACTTGTCGGAATGAACTCGTTCCGGTGCCGCTGGAATCGCAGAGAAATGCCGAATCAGGATCAATGCGCTTGGCGTTAACTGCAACCCCAGGGGGTCTCTAGGTTAGAAGTTACAGAGCCTCAAAAACAGTTAACTTAAAGGGTAGGTAGGTAGGGTGCCGGGCCGATATGGGTTTTTTACAACAAAACACTTGGATTTCTGCTAGCTCCCTGTATGGTCGGAATTTTGAAACGGTTTGACGGACAAACTGATAGCACTTGGCGAGCTGAACCCAAATCTGCAGTCAAAATTTTGGCAGGTACCATAGAGGGGGGGGGGTTGCCCTCAAGATGGTGCTGCCCCTAGGCACGGAAGTATGCTGCCGTCTGCCACCACTACAAGGCTTCGGCTATCCAGCGCCGTGCCGTGCCAGCCGTATCGCGTCGCGCCGGCCAATGACCCATTTTTAAAAACCGGAATTTTCCCATACACCAACATGCTCAAACGGTACTGTAGAGCTCGCGGAGCTGATCATTTTGCTCCATAGGTCGACCCCTATAACCCTTGGGACCTCAGGGTTTTGCTAGGTATAGCGCCTACGTGCTGTAGGTAGGTAGGGTCCAAGGGCCAACTTTTGGAAAATTTCAGCGTATGTGTCTGATATTTTTGTTTTGAGTACTGACCCCCCTTGTACAAACTGGGAGATATCTGTCTGGTTCAGAAATGAGTACTTCTGTAAGCGACTGTAGATCAAATAATTTTCGACAGCTCTTTTCGCAGTTGCATCCGTCATGAAAAACTGCTAGCTGGGCAAATGTACTTTCAGCTTCTCAAGATTCGGTCACAATTTTCCGGAAGAGCTGGCTGACACCATAAGGGTCACTAAAGCCTAACCAGCACTGTACAGTAGTGGAGTGCCCACCCCTCCGTCGTCGGCAACCCCCCGGGAGTGTGGGAGCACCCAGAGATTCCACAGTGGGGATGTCACCCCTCCTCACGCAGACTGGTAGAACGAACGCGTCGCGCCAAAACTTTCGCGCCTTTTGTCACTTGTCATGCGAAAGCCAAAGGCTTCACAGGTCGGACAAATATAAATAAAATATGATTCAAATACTTTTGGCTGCTTACCGGTCGCCGTTGGATTAATTTAGATGTTTTGGTGAAAACTTTTTCGCCGTTGGATTAATTTAGATGTTTTGGTGAAAACTTTTTCGCCGTTGGATACATCTAAATATTTTGGTGAAAACTGTTTCGCCGTTGGATTAATCTAAATATTTTGGTCAAAACTGTTTCGCCGTTGGATTAATCTAAATATTTTGGTCAAAACTGTTTCGCCGTTGGATTAATCCAAATATTTTTTGCCGAAATGCCATTCGTTTCGCAGACGCGGCCAGTTCAGACTGAAACTTCAGATGTTAAAGTTAAAGGCCCTGGCGGCACGAGTATTTAAATATTCATTTAGATTCATTTAAATATTCAAAGCCGGTTTCGCCGTTGGATTAATTTAGATGTTTTGGTGAAAACTTTTTCGCCGTTGGATTAATTTAGATGTTTTGGTGAAAACTTTTTCGCCGTTGGATACATCTAAATGTTTTGGTGAAAACTTTTTCGCCGTTGGATACATCTAAATATTTTGGTGAAAACTGTTTCACCGTTGGATTAATCTAAATATTTTGGTCAAAATTGTTTCGCCGTTGGATTACCGGTAATTTAGTGGACTAAATATGCAACATTTATAAATCAAATGCGCAAATACGGCCAAATATCATATATATTTGTCCGACCTGTGAAAGGCTTGTGCAGCCATGCACGATATATATTTGTCCGACCTGTGAAAGGCTTGTGCAGCCATGCACGATTGTCTTGGCACGATGGCAGAAGAGCGGGGAGTCAAGCCTGCTGGCCTACAGTTCAAAAATAATAAAATAATAAATAATTATTTAATTAAAATTAACAATGCGGACGGTGTAATCCTCTTGAATGCCTGACTTCTGAAGCTTCCCTCATCGAGCAAGGCTTCTAAGTATCGTTGCGTTTTTGTGGTACTTGCTCAGCATAAAATTTGGAACGTGTGGCAAGCACTTTCGACTACCAGGCGACAGCCAAAACTAGCAAGGGCCGGGCGCTTATCGCTGTCATTTCTTTGTCTCAGTGTCCGTGTGCTCTCTCTTCAAGGGTCGGATTTGATGGAGGATGACGCAGCGTTGCTCTGCCCTCTGGTGGCCCTTGTACAGAGTGGGTCTCAGGACGAGAAGGAGCAGGGGGCAGAGGCCCTCTTTAAGCTCGCGCAAGATTTCACTCGCGGAGACAGTTTTGTCACTGCGGGTGCACTGGCCGCCTTGGTCGCCCTGCTCAAGGACGGCTCTGACAAGGCCCAAAAGGACGCTGCCGGGGCTCTTCGACACCTGGCTGGTGGCGGGGCCAAGGAAGGGACTCTACTGTGCAAGTGCAGAACGGAAGCAAGTTGGTTACCGGTGAAGGTCATTGAGGCGGGGGCGATAGCCCCTTTGGTCTCACTTCTAAGCAGTAAGCTCCATGAAGCCCAGGAGCGGGCAGCGGCAGCTCTGACAGCGCTGATGTTGGTTGGTGACTGTTTGGTGCATGGTCTTGTAAGAGACCAAGTTGTCGAGGCAGGTGCTATACCCTCCTTGGTGACCCTCCTGCAAAGCGGGAATGCTGATGTTAGGGAGGCAGCAGTACAGGCACTGGACCAGATTTGTTGGGGATGGTATAACATGCCGTGGCGGATCAGACAGGTTGAAAAGGGGGGAGCGGTGCCCCACCTGAAAGTTCTTGCCATGAATGGCTCCGAGACAGCCAAGAAATCTCTAAAACACTTCCATACGGCTGTGTTTGACTGTTGCTCCATCCAGTGACCATGGACCTTAGGTCCGGACAGTGGTGGTTTTGCTGGGGGTGGTCAGGTGGGATGAAGTTTGTTGTGCCAGCAGACTCTGCTTGTGCTGGGAGCTGTAGTCTCAGCTGAAAAAAGGAAGGAAGGAGCGCCAAACAAGCACCGCCAGTGACACCCCATTGGTCCCTGCAAGACTTGGTAGCCAGCAAGACCAGCTGTGCATACCCAATCCTGGATAGTGTGGGTAGCGAGACTTGCTTGGACACCCGAGGGTGTAGAGGTGACCCAGAGATTTCTACATGGCTGCGTAGTAGCCTTTAGGCACTGTTGTACGAGATTTACAGCCAGACAGTGTTGATGCCATGAATGTGACACTGAAAGTAAAACAACCATGGATGTGCCCTCTTTTGCCTTTGCAGGCGAGTGCACGGTTGACGTATTGTAGTGGGCTTGGCTGGCTTAATTTAATTTTGCCGGGTTCTCCGGTGCCCTTTTGTAACCTTTGTGTAATTGTGCTTGCCAGTTGCGATTAGTCATAGATGTCTCCTTGATAGATGTCTTCAGTCTTCACCCGCTGTAGGTTTTTATTGATAACGTGATGTGTTCTAGTTAGGCACTAAGGCGTCTGTCTGTGCATGATATTTGTCCCTCAGAATTGGGGTTGTAACACCATTATTCAGGAACGTTATGGTTGGGCCGGGCACAGTATTTCTTACAAAGCAACCCACATGGATATGCAGTGTTGGGGTTCAGCCGTGGTCAACAAGGTCACCTTTTTCAGTGCAAGCTGAGTGACCAAAGGGTAACACTCTTACGTCACCCCAAGTCCATGCTGAGATGTCAATTCCGGCCACGAGGTAGCCATGGCTGTCGGAGCTCATAACTTTTACGTTTGAGCACCGAATTTAGCCGTGAATATCACAATCGCTTCGTCTTTCTAAGACGCACATGCTGATATAATTTTCCGACGCTATTACGCAATATATGGCGAATAAACGCGCCTCGACGCAACGCAGCCTGGCGGCTGCGCTCGGCAATGAAAATACGTCTGCAGCTCAGGCTGCAGCTCTGCCATCAGGTCCGGCAGGCAGCGGTGACACTAGTCGTGCACTGGTGGTCGTCCAGCAACCTCCCGGGCTTAACGCCTCGCCATCTGCATCGCCTGACCCCAAGCGCACCCGCTCAGCCGACAACACAGGAGGGTCTTCACGCCCCTCAGAACCGAGCTTTCGGCCCCGGCCTTTCAAGGTCGAAGATTACGACTGGGCCCACCCGTCTCCGACCGATGCTCTGCGATGCATCTTCTACGGGGACTACGCTTCGCTTTACGACCTGTGCCTCCATCTCCATGCACGACAACAATCGCCTCATCCTCCCGGACGGCCGCCTCTGGCGACACCTCACCCTGCTGCCCGGGTGCACCCGCCCCGAACTCCAGCACGCCATCCTCAACTCCCTTCTCAAGCGCTCCGACGGCGAGATCTGGGCTCCATCCATCACCGCCCCCACACTCCGTTCCATCCTGACGGAAGCCTTCCAGCAGCACGTGACCCCCCTTGCTGCCGACATTTCAGCAATCGGCGGCACGCTGACTGCTGAACTTCCTCACATTTCCACCGCCGCCGCCTCCACCTCCACCGCCGTTTCCGCCTTCACTGCCGACATCAAAGCCCAGCTCCTCGACCTCGACCAACGCCTTCAAGCCACCGCCACCGCCCTTGAGAGCTTGCATGACACCGCCGGCCTCACCGCCCAAGCGGTGCAGGAAATCGCTGCCCAGCCGGCACCTGCTGGCCCGGCCAGCGATGTTCCCTCCACCTGGGCGGACTTGCTTAAGCATCATACCACCTCCACCACCTCCACCATCGCGGCACAACTCAAGCAACAAGCCCTCGACCTTCGCGAGGCGGCCGAGCTCGACAAGCGCAGCCACAATGTCATCGTCAAGCACTTCGACCAGCCGGCAGGTGAGACCTCCACGAGTCTCCTTGAGGCAGTTAAGCGCGCCATTCTTGCCCCCATGTTACTCACTGGTGAGCTGGACATGTCGGCTGTCCGCCTCCCCCGCGCGCGGGGGAAGGCTGGTCCGGCACCCGTGCTCCTCACCTTTAAGTCCATGGGCGACAAGCTGGCGTTCCTTAAATGCCGCAAGAGGCTCTCGGAGATTCGCTTCACGCTGGACGACGACTTGACCTTGGCCCAGCAACAGCGGCGACGCGAGCTATGGCCGACCTACCTTCAGCTCCGGCAGCGTGCAGGGGGGAAGCCGGTATACTGGAGGGGGGCGGTCATCCACGTTGACCACAAGCCCTGGCAGGCCCCTCCTGCCACCCCAGACTAGGGAATATACCAGTAGTGTAGATTAGATAGGCTTAGCCTTTGCAAGTGGCCCACGCGCATGTGCGCCCACAATGGCCCCCATGGTGTAACAACCAAATGTTACATCCAAAGTTTTCCTACTGGTGATCTTATTATGAGTTCTTTAGGACAATTATTTGGGAAGTTAGGAGGTTTCAACGTCTGACGGATATTGGGCCTGCTGAGATCTGCAGAATTTATTGTTCTACCCTCATTGGTCGTGGCCTGATCCACGTAGGGTACTTTGCATGGTTTTGTTCAGTCAGTCATAGATTCTCTTTAAGTACCGTTGTACCTGGTGGATCTGGTTCCAGGTCATGGAGATTCGTATGTGCTGGCTTTGTGTTGTGTTGAGGATTCGGAGCTAAGATCTTATCTTGAGTGATCCTCACTTTTGATTGGTCCTTCCGGGTTAGGGCTGAGCCGACTCTGCGTGCATGATGACTTTTATCCTGTTTGTGGCGGCTGAGGGTGTGTGCGTGTAAGAAGCTAAAGCTATGGTGTAATTCAAGGGTTTCCTTGTTTCATCAATCAAACAACCCTGCAAAAGTCAACTATAACTTCAACAGATAGTCGACTTGGATATAACATTGTCTGTTGTGTCTAACAAGGGTGGGGACTCATTCCCTTAACTGTTGAAGATCCATCTTCATTGCTTCTCTGGACGTGAAGTTATCTGTCGCGACTCCAACCCAGGTATAAAGATCTTTTCACATCAATGTTGAAACTGAGGCTGTTGCAAACACAACATTTTTAGTCGTTACATTGGTATCGGAGGTTTCTACCTAGGTGTTGGTTGTCTTGATAGTATTAGTTCACGTTAACAATGGAATTCTTGCCCGACCCAGAGAGGGTACGTTATGCTGTGTGTTCGGACAGTTTTTAGAGTGTGACTCATCCTTATGTGACAGTCTTGCTCTGAGAGCTGCTTTGAGCACAAGTCTCTAACGTTCCCCAGTCCGGCATGCGCGACCCATGGAGTGATGAGTAACCCGGAGACACAACCACCGTTATCAAGTAAGAGAGTTGAAGATGCAACCACATCTTTAGCAGCTCAACGGACGACCGGTGATGAAAGGGTTTCATCATCTACTCCCAGACGTCAACTATTTGGAGATACCACCTTAATGTCTGCTTCCCGCAGATATTCGCTGTCGGTCGGCCCAAAGTTCTCCATCTTGCCCCTCGGTGTGCAACCAGGCGAGCCCTCCTGCGTGGCACTGGTAGAGGTGGACCACGGTTCTCCAACGTGGAGGACACGCGTTCGCCAGCACCCGAATACGGTTCGGCTATTCGTTTTGGCTACAACACGGTGCCGGGGCGAGACGGCACTCGGCTAGCGGCTGACGAGCTGACAGCGGAGAAAATTCGATTACAACATGAACGTGAGGAAGCTGCGAGAGCTAGAAGTGTGGCGGAAGCGCTGGAGAAGAGTGTGGGTAGGACTATTGCGCGTGTGCAGCAACTTGAGTCGCAAGGGCAGGCGGGCGATGGAGAGTCTGTTTTCGTGGATCAACCGTCTCCAACACTGGGTATACGAGGGTATATGCGGTTGACGCTCCTTTTGTTGATGAAGGGACAGATGCACAGGGGCATGAGCCTCCACGGCTCTCGGTGGCTGCGACATTGCCGGAGAGTCAGAATGCACCACACGCCCCAGTGATGGAGCTCACGTCTTTGTATCCTCGTACTGTTCCTTTTCCCAAGGTGGAGTCGGTAGACAAGCTATCGCTGACCAACCTTACCCATCGCAGCTTCGACCATTTCTCCACCAAGTTTCAGGATGTCTTCGCTATCCACTTCGCCAACTACGGGCCCAAGGCAGAGGAACGTCTCACGATGGACATCCAGAAGAGAATGGTTAGGCAGCGGATGAGCGACAGTGCCAGCGACCGTTTTGATGAGTTTTTGCGTTCTGTGGCTGGACGTGCGTGTACCGACCTCCCCTCTCTCCTATTGGGCTTTCGCCGGTTTCTGTTACCCCAGGATCAGCTTCGCATGGATCGGGACGCACTGGCTAACTGTACGCAGGCTGGTTTGACGCTGCCACAGTTCGTGGAGCAATTCACCAACCTTAGAGCCAAGATTCCCCAATGCTCTGACGCAGAGGCGCTTCACAGACTACTGCATGGCATGGCTCCACACGTGCGACTGGATGTGGACAAGCACTTCTCCCAGTTCGACTACGTGGACTGGCAATGGGACAAGGTGTTGTCTTATGTGCTCACCCTCTGTCGTGTGCCTGCTTTTTCTGTCAAGTGGGAGCCTGTGGCCACGCCAGTGCCACCCATCAAGAAGTCCCTGAACCAGCTGGATGACCTCCTGGGGGAGCTCAATGCCTTGGATCCCACCCAGGGTAACTGTTTTATCTGCAACCAGCCAGGTCACTTTGCACGGGACTGCCCTAGACGGGACCAGTTTCCCCCTGCCACGAGAGGACCTTTTGGCGCCCTGCCATCTCCCAGGCCACCCAGCCTTCCTCCTGGCGTTCCTGCTGGCGATCACCGGATGCAGCCAGGGTTCCAGCCCAACTTCCAGCCCTCTGGGAGGTTCCAGTCCCGCGCTCGGCCCTTCAGCAGACAGGATAAGCGTAGGATGGTGAACGCTCTCATGCAGCTGCTGGCAGATGAGGAGGATGGGGGGACGAGGATGAGCCTCCAGCACCACCTGAGCAGCTTCCACCATCAGGCAGTGGAGCACTCCCAGACCCACCTGAGTCAAAAAACTAGTTGGGTCCCCAGGTCATCCTTCTGTCATGGCCAGGTCTGACCTGCCTGCTGTTGACGTTAGGCCAGTGAACACTGTGGGTGCTTCTGACCCTGCTGTCCCTGTGGGTCCTCCTGTACCAGGTCACTTACTCAAGTTTCAGGCTAGGCTCCTCAACGTGCCAGTTCCCTTGGCTCAGCCAGCTTGCTTGTTTATGATTGATTCTGGTGCTGGCAGTAATTATATTGCTGCATCCTTGGTGCAGGAGTTGAAGTTGCCTGTGTTGGCCCACCCCACACCTGTCATGGTGCAGTATTCTGATGGCAGGAGAAGCTGCTCACCTGGCTATGTGCAGCTCATCTTCCAAGTTTGTTCATCCCAGACTTTGGAAGTGACAGCAGATGTCATTCCCCTCACGGCAGCAGATGTGATTTTGGGGATCCCATGGTTGTCTGACACCAATCCTGCTATTTCTTGGCCTGACAGGGTGGTCCAGTTCAAGGATGGGACAGTGTGGGATGCTACCTGTGTGTTGCCAGGGGGGAGAAGAACAGCCACTGAGTGCTGTTCCACACAGACAGCTGTCAATGATGGCAAGGGAGGGGAAGCAGGTGCGAAAGGGGTGGATCAAGAGCCGACTTTGGAGGAGAAACGGGCTGCCCTACTGAAGCATGTGTGGTCTGCCAAGCATACTCTGTCTTATTTGGCCACCTATCCAGTGGAACACATCTTTTTCCTGCATTTGGTGCCTAATGAACCTGAGTCTGCTAGTGGTCATTCTGTCAATGCTGTCAGTTCTACTGTCACCACTGAGCAACAACAGCAGCATGATGCCTTGTTGGACAGGTATGGAGCCATCTTTGAGGACAAGATGCCCCAGTATCCTCCTGAGGGACCCATCACACATGTCATCAAGTTGGTAGAGGGTGCTCGTCCTCCTTTTGTGCCTATGTACAGGATGGGCCCTGCAGAGATGGCAGAGCTGAAGACCATACTTATTGGCCTGTTGGAGGCTGGTCTGATCCTCCCAGCTAACAGTCCTTTCAGTTCTGGGTGTTTGCTTGTACCCAAGCATGATGGGGGGTGGAGGTTGTGCATTGACCTGAGGGGACTGAACAAGGTGACTGTCAAGTCCAGGTACCCTCTGCCCAGAATTGATGAGTTGCTGGAGAGGACTGCAGGAGCTGCCTTCTTTACCAAGTTTGACCTCAGGCATGCTTTCTGGCAGATCAGGGTGGCTACTGAGGACATCCCCAAGACGGCCTTTTCTACCCATGGGGACAGTTCCAGTGGACAGTAATGCCCATGGGTGCCTCTAACAGTCCTGCCACTATGCAGATGTTTGTCAATGCCATCTTTGGCCACCTGACTGGAAATGCCCTGCCCCAGATCTCACCTGACCTTCGCAACCCCAGGTTCAAGGACATTGCCCACTTGTGTGACACTACCAGGGTGGTCTTCAGGACTTGTGTGGTCGTCTACCTGGACGACATTCTGGTACACTCTCGTACCTTCAGGGAGCATCTGGAGAACGTGGAGGAGGTCCTTAAGGTGATCCATCAGTATCATCTGTCGGTGAAGAGGTCCAAGGTGGAGTGGGGCCAAGAGGTGAAGTTTCTGGGCTACCAGCTGAGCGCTGCAGGTATGACTCCTGAGGCCAGCAAGGTCTCTGCTGTTTTGGAGTGGCCTGTGTTGAAGTCAGCTCAGGATGTCAGATCCTTTCTGGGCCTGGTGGGCTGGTACCGACGGTTCATCCCTGACATGGCGGCCATCTCTGGTCCCCTGTTAGCCCTGCTCAAGAAGGATGTTCCCTTTGAGTGGACTGCAGCATGCCAGCAAGCTTTTGATGTGTTGAAGCAGAAGCTTACCACTGCTCCCTTGTTGGTGGGCCCCAACCCAGACTTGCCATACCAGGTTAGGTCTGATGCCTCACAGGGTGCTATTGGTGCAGTACTAATGCAAGATCATGGTAAGGGCCCTCAACCAGTGGAATACATGTCCAGGAGTATGACGTCTGCAGAACGTAACTACCCTGTTCATGAGCAGGAGCTGCTGGGATTGGTGGTGGCCTGTCACAAGTGGGAACACCTACTGAAGGGGGCTCAGTTTTCTGTGGCCAGCAGCGCCAGGATGGGCAGGGCAACGAGTCTATTACCCTGATGACTGACCACAGGCCCTTGGTACATGTGTTGGAACAGACCCGGATGAGTAAGAGGATGGCTGGATGGATGGAGTTCCTGGGGGGGTTTGGACCTTTCTCTGTGAGGTACATTCCTGGTACGCAGAATGTGGTGCCTGACGCCCTGTCCAGGAGGAGGGATTTGATGGGAAGTTTTCATGAGGACTTGGACATCTGTGCTGCCCTGATTTCTGTGGTAGAGTGTGGAGCCTTGACTAGAGCTCAGGCCAACAACCAGAAGGTTTCTCAACTGTTGACACCACCTGTAGGGAATAACGGTGGTCCCGTGATGCTCATCGACCAGGGCTCTGTCCCAGAGTTGACAGGCGTCCAGGAGGGTGTCCAGTCACTGTCTGACAGTCTTAGGAGAAGTCCTGAAGGTGTGGTGCCCACTCCCACAGTGCAGCCAGGTGAGGGAGACCCTGCTAGGCGCAGCAGAGGTAGGCCCAGGAAGTGGGTCATGGACCCTGTGTTGGTAGGCCGGTCCAAGGTGTTGGCCTCTCAGGTGATGGCAAGGTCAAAAGGGCCTATAGCTACTACTGTCTCATCCAAGCAGTTGGTGGCTAGCCCTGGGCAGGAAGAGGAGATGCAGATGCAGCCCCTGGGACCTGACAAGGACCTGGTGTTGCCTAATCCTTTAAATATTTCCCTGCTGGACGTCATCAAGGCCTTCACCAAGACGGAGGACATGGCTACTGCAGCTATCCAGAGGGGCAACTTTGGCAATAGACCTGTAGAATACTGGGAGGGCGTTCTGTATGTTCACACTCATGATGCAGAGCACACGGTGACTAGAAAAGTGTATGTGCCTGAGATGGCCATTCCCACAGTGTTACATTGTTTCCATGACGATGTGACTGCGTGTCATCCTGGTTATGCTAAGCTACTTCATGAGGTGCAGCAGAGGTTTTGGTGGCCTGGCCTTTATCAGGATGTTAAGGCCTATGTGGATTCCTGTGACTCCTGCCAGAGAAATAAGGTCAGGAACCAAGCCACGCCCATCTTTCCCATGGCTATGCCCATTCCCCTGCGCCCTTGGATCAGTGTGACTATGGATTTTATCTGTGGTCTCCCATGTCAGATGGTGGCAATGACAGGATCCTTGTGGTCATGGACAGGCTTCCAGGATGTGCCATCTGATTCCTTGCAATACTCATCTCACCGCTGCACAGTGTGTGGATTTGTTTATGAAGGAGATCTACCGTCTGCACGGCATGCCTAGAGTGATCATCACTGATCAGGACCCCCTTTGGCTGTCAGGGTTTTGGAAGTCATTCTTTGACATCCTAGACACTAAGCTGGCATTCGGTGTGGCATACAGGTGTGCCAGTACTGGGGCGGTGGAGAGGATGAACAGAATTGTCAGGGAGTGTCAAAAGCACTATTGTACCACGACAACAAGGACTGGGACAAGAAGATACCTTTCATAGAGTTCGCAATCAACAACTCTCCTCTGGCTCCTCACCAGATGTCCCCCTTCGTGATCTGCAATGGCCAGTGTCCCTTGACACCATTCGACTTGGAACTGCCTGACAGAGACGCTGAAGGCCCTTTCCAGCGACGTCTTGGTTCAGTCCAGCAGTTGTTGGCTTCCTTCCAGGAGGCTCACAGCATTGTGGCTACCCAGCTGTTGAGGACACAGGACAAGTACCTGACTAACGCCTGGCAGCAAACGGTGGCCAGTCATTCCTTTGTAGCTCCTGGGGACTTGGTGTTGTTGGAAGCCAACAGAGTGCTGCCTGAGAAGGAGCAATGCAGGAAACTGCAACCACTCTGGTTGGGTCCTTACCCAGTGTTGGCCACCTTCACTATGGTACGTGGTCCAGGTCCAGGTGCCTTCTCACTGGAAGCTCAGGAATAATATTTTTCACCTAGCCAGCTGAAGCTGTACAGGCGTAACACCTTGCCAGGCAGATTGTCTGCCCCTTGCCTTATGAGTTGGATTCTGAGGGGGAGAAGATCTATGAAGTGGAGCGGTTGTTGGCTCACAGGGTGAAGGGGAAAGGTCGTACTAAACAGCTGCAGTTTAAGGTACACTGGAAGGGAGAGCTAGAGGTGACTGCTACGTGGCTGTGGTTGTCTGATCTCACCAACAGTCACTCTGCTGTACTAGATTATTGTCAGCGTCATGGATCACCTTGCCTGAGTGGTATGTCATGGGCTCTGAGCGGTGTGCTCCCCTTCATAGCTCCCAGTGAGCACTGCTAACGCCTCTTTTTGGTGCTGTGTCTGTGGTTGCCAGCCATGGCAGACTCCCATCCTGAGGGGACACCCAGGCCACCTGCCCAACTCCAAGAGGACGTGAGGGCTACGTATGTCTTTCAGCACGACTACGCTGGCCCCAGAGCCACAGGTACTTCGC
>RPFO01001534.1:0-48860 GCA_009746045.1 Mesostigma viride
CGGCGAAAAAATACGATGGGCGGGGGAACGGGATCTTGGGAAGTAATCCAGCGACAGTTTGCGGCGGGTGTGGATGGGCGAGAAGCGAAGGACGGCCACGAGGAGTAGGGCGGGTCGTAGGAGGACGGCTGGCGGCGTCGGTCGCCGCCTTCGACGAGTCGGACGAAATCCGCGCGCATGGACGTCAGCAGGCCCGTCTTATCGTCGGACGTCAGCGCGGCGTCGGAGGGAGAACCGGACAACAGCACAGAGTCCGCGACCGGGTTCATGATCTTCATGTGGAGAAAACTACTTGCATGCAGTCTTGTTTGGAAATGTCTACCTCGAACTATTTCGGTATGTTTCGGCTTACGCCCTCAGCCTCTTGGCGGCCGGTGCGCACCCGATCGCCGCGCGGTCGTGGGCGCGGTTGGCCTCCATGACCTGCTCGTTCGCGATCCGCACCTTCTTGTCCACCGGCTGGAGAGCCATCGCGTGCAGTCCGCAGTTGGAGGAGAGAATGGCGAAATGTTTTTCCGTTTCCTGAATCGATCGGATCGGGTCGGCGCCGTTGCGCACCTGTGTCTCGTGCACGGAGTTCATGAACGCGACTCCCATGCTCATGGGGGGAGGAAGATGTTTCTCGTGCCCTCACCCTTCTTCAGCCCGTGGTGAGCGCGGTACTGCCCCGTGTTCATCCCCGTTATGGCGCGGTTGACGCTGTTGTTCACGATGGCGCACGTCCGCCCCATATCCTCCTTGGGAGTGACCGCCGCGATGGCGGCCATGTGCGATTTGGTCGTCTCGCATGACTTGATGCGAGGGTGTTCCTTGACGGCGACGATTCCGTTCTCCGCGTCCTTGGCATCGGCGCGGGCGTTGATGTCGTCGGCCAACGACCGGTCCGCGTCCAGGTACCTCTCATTGAGGATTGAAAGCCTGTCACGGAATTGGGCCGCGATCCTGCCGGGGAGCAGCATAAGGATCTTGGACAAGCCCTTCCGATCCGTAACTGGGGTGTTTCGCTGCCCCGAACCGGGGAATTTGCGGTTGTCGGTGGCACCGACAAGCTCGGGGTTGGCTTTCTGGACTGCGGACCATGCATCCCGCGGGTTCTTAAAGCCGATGCATGCCAATACATCAAAAACGGATATTTTGCTGTCTTCCGTCACGCGGATCTTGCCCTTGAATACAGGGTCGTCATCGGCCCCGTCTGCCGGGGTGAGGTATCGAACGACAAGAGACATGGTTGATAGCTAACCTGCCTAGACAGGTTCGGTGTCCGATCGGACTTTAGGACGTGCTTAGTGTCTCGTGGTCTGCGAGCGCCCGTCGTCGGTGCGTCGGTGAGCATGCCCGTTCGATAGATCAATCCGATATTTATGCGGTCAAACAGGCCGCACCGTGACACGGGACCGTCCGATCGACACGTTCGGACTACCAGTCAGCGCCCGGACGGAAAAATTGATGAAAACTTAATGCGGAAACGGGCCGCAATTTTGCCGGGGAGCAGCATAAGGATCTTGGACAGACCCTTCCGATCCATGACTGGTGTGCCTCGCTGCCTGGTACAGGGGAATTCGAAGGTGTCGCTGGCATCGACAAGCTCGGGATTAGCTTTCAAGAGCTTTGACCACGCATCCCGCGGATTCTTAAAACCGATGCATGCCAATACGTCAAAAATGGAAATTCTGCCATCATCCGTCACGCGAATCTTGCCCTTGAAGCCCGGGTCATCTTCCGCCCCGTCGACCGGGGTCAAGTAGCGGACAACACTCGACATCGTTGATAGTTGTGAGAAACGACTGGGATATCCGGACAGGTTTGGTGTCCTCTTGGACTTTTGGACGTGGTTCGTGTCTCGTGGTCCGCGAGCGACTCGTCGACGATGTGTAAAGGGGCACGCCCGTTTGATAGTTCGGTTTGGTATTTAGGCGGTCGAACGGGCCGCGTCGTGACACGGGACCGTCCGATCGAAAACGTTTGATTGAACTACCGCCGCGCGGCGAGACGGGCCGACCGCCGCGGGCCGACAGCGACCGCGGGGCCGTCGAAGCGGGTGCCGGCGTCTTCTTCCTCGCAGGCTTCCTCGTCCTCGTCTTCGTGCCGGATTTGGACTTGGACCGAGCGATCGGGTTGCCGCTCGCCTTCCGTCTCGACCGATACGCGGCGTCCCGGCGGGCCTTCGCCTCCTTCACTCTCGCGAAATATCTCTCCACCACCTCCCTGGCGATGGCTTCCACGCCGTACCTGCGCACCTGACTCAACTCCATGCACTCGGCGACGGACCCCTGCCTCCTGTTCGCGGGCTTCTTGCCCATACCGCAGTACACTTCGCTCCTCGTCTTGCTCCTGGTCTTCGCCATCCTGGTATCTACGAGCGACACGCCGCGTTATACCTGACCGATAGATATTATTGCATATTGCATTTGTGCATTGGACACGAGAGACACGGAATGATTCGAATTCATTTTCATTACAATGTACAAATTATGATTACGAATTGCATGCGACACTGTCCCGCGTGCTGGGCCATTAGGGTCAGCGGTCCCGGACCGTCTCACTGAGGTCCGCTGACGTCCTCGTCGCGGTTCTCCTCCTCCTCCTCCGGCTCCTTGAGCGGCCGCTCGAGGAAGTTGTACCCGTCGCTCAGACGGTTATTCGAAAAGAACTGCACGGACTTGACCACGGGCGTGCAGCCGAAGTTCTTGTCCATGAACCACATGCGCGTGACCTCGAAGATGACCTGCACCTCGCACCCCTTGGGCACGTCGAAGCCGGTCGCGGGGGTCTTGTTCTCGTCGAAGAACGCGCACTCGAACTTGTTGTTGCGGAAGGGGACCGAGCACTTGAACGTGGGGGGGTACCCCTGCTCGGGCTTGGTCGTGGGCTTGATGGCGGACGTGTAGAACGCGTCGATCAGGTCCCTGGTCATTTTCTTGTTGAACCACGCCTGGCTCTTGTCGTGGGACATCTCCTTGTTCTTCTCGTCGAACCGCGACCACGCGGCGTAAAACTTTTCGTTGTCGGTCCCCTTGACGGTGTAGTCGTCGAAGGACAGCTGCAGGGTGTACTTGGGCGGCTGGTTCTTGCCCTCGAAGCAGCTGATGCCGAAGGGCGCGCGCATGCGCGGGTCTGGATGTGCATGCGCCCGTTGGGGCTCCTGCCGTCCTTGTCGTAGTTGATGTACACGGAGAGACCCCCCGAGGCCGTGCGCTTGGGGACGTTGTACACGACCTTGGAGGCGTCGAAGTCGTCGAAGAAGACGATGCTAGACATTTCGGATGTCCTTTGGTCCGGATCGGGTGCGCGAAGGCGAGATGGGTGTCCGGTGCGTTCGGAGTTCCTCCGATTCCTTGTGGACAGACGGATCGTCCGAGGGTGCTTGGGTTTAGGGCGCCAGAAGCTGAGGAACCGCTGAGGGGTAGACCGCGGCGGGGACCGCTACTAGAGCAGCCGCTACCGGACCCGGTAAGAGCTGCCTTAAGCTCAACCCTCCGAAAGCAGCTCCGTCTACGCTACTAGAGCTCTAGACCCCGGCCGTAGAGTTCCCTAGACCGGTTCCGCTGAGGAATGCGAATCTAAGGACGGGGGGACGCGACGCCGCAAGCGCACAGGAGGACGGACTGCGTGTCCGACACGCGACCCGACTACCTGGTCGTGGCCAGGGCCGTCCGAGAGGCGATGGGCGCGTCCATCACCCGGCTGTACTGCGAAGGAGACGGGCTCAAGCGAGTATATCAGGCGTGGAGCCACCACAAGATGTGCCGCAACGTCGACCGCGAACACGTGAGCAACAACGTGTGGTTCGAGATCACGTGTCGCGGCGTTTCCCAGCGGTGCCACGACGACGATTGCAAGGGGTACGCGTCCCCGCCCGTCCCCTTGCCCCCCGCCTACTACCGCCGCCTGTTCGTGTCGCCCGCAGGCGCGGACCCGTCCGCCCCCCCTCCTACGCCCGCGCCTGCGCCTGCTCCTGCGACCGCGGGAAAAACCGCTTCCTCCACGACAGCGTCGTCAAGGGTGCTGGCCGGTCTCCTTCTCGCGAAAGTGGGATATGACCCGTCCAAAATCGTGTACGGTCGCTCGTGGAAAGGGAAGAAGTCAGGAAAGTAGGCTGCGTCGAGAATTCGGCGCCCATCTGCACGGTCATCGTAGGTTGGTTCATCAGCGCCACGATGTTTTGGCCGTGCGCGTAGTCCGGCCTTGCCCGTGAATTGTCCGGAATAAAGAGAACGTTCGGCCCCTTGAGATGCTCGGCCACCGCGACCGAATTGCTCTCCACCACGACTTGGCATTGTAGAGTCATCTCGTTATACAGGTTCGTGCACGGTTTCGGAAAATGCATCCCCGCGACCTCGCGAGCCGCGCGTAGACGTTCCGCATAGGGCCGACCGATCAAGCACCGCCGCACGGACGCGAGACAATCGAACGCGCGGAACGCGGTCCGGACCCCTTGGCGCACGCACACGCCTTCGAGCACCGTGCCTTTGAACACCTTCGTCTTGAACGGGGGCATGCGCACGATCTGGACGGTCCCGTCCCAATGCACGAGCGCGCACACGGTCCGCCCCCCGCGCACTCGCACCAGCGCCAAGAGACAGTGCGTGCCCGGGCCGTAGTCGCACGCCAGGTACGGCGCCGACCCGATCTCGTTCACGAGGCCGCGCACGTTGTACGTCTTGACGATCATCTGGCGCGGCGTCGACCCCGTGCGACACAGACCGGAAACGGCGAGCGTCACGTCGCATTTCTCGCGCGGGGACGCGATCCGCGTCATCCACGTCCAGACGGGGCGCGACGCCGGTCGGGATTCGTTCATTCCGACAGGGCGAGTTTCTCTCGTATCAAGCATAGAATCTTTCGATGCCGTTTTCGGCGCGCCGCCGAACGCATAAAGGCGCGCCGACCCACCCCGAACCGTGACGAACGCGCCTTCGCACCCGTGAAACGATCGAGACACTCTCCATGTCCTCGTCGGACGCCCGGGACATCCGGGACGCCCGGGACGCGACGATGTCCGGACGCCCGCCCCCAGCCATGCGTCTGCTCGAGCGGTCGCTCCAGCGGTTTTATAGGGACGATCGCAACTTCGACGTCCTGGAAAAGCTCACGCACCGCGACGGACAGCGGGACAGCGACGTCCCGTCCCTTCGCGTGATCGAGTGGCTGGTCACGAACTACGCGCGCAACAAGGCCGTCGAGTACGAGCTGTCCGAGGAGACCGCGCCCCTGAACCTGTACATGTCGTACCGGGAGCACCTCGACTTCTACTCGAAACGCATGTTCGACCCGTTCGCGCGTCGGAAGAAGACCGTGCTCGAGAACGGCGACAAGAAGATCGAGACAACACCCGGCCAGATGAACTTCTTCCGCTGGGCGATCACGAACGGCGTGGTCGACTACGCCATCCGGAACCAGGACAGCATACGGAGAGACCTGCCCAAGTGCAAGTGCCGAAAGCAAGAGGGCGGCGGAGGCGGGAGGACCAAGAGGAGGTGCAAGTCCTCGGACCTGGCCGCCATCATCAAGCCTCGCGTGAAACGGTTCAAGAAGAAGTTCGTCGTGCGTTTCAAATGATTCTGGGACGCGGTCGCTCGAATTATTCTTCTGCTCCGTACTCTGAAGAAGGCCCGGGATGGACGCGGTGGTAAGCGCGTTCGCCTGGTTGTACGTCGCGGTGGTCGTGACGCCCCTCCGAGACCTTTTCATGAAAGGCCCGAAGTTCGGGGAGATGGGGTTCTGGATGGGGATGGAGGAGTCGGATATCTGCTCCGAGATGACGCGCACGTCATCCGACATATGGAGGGAGAACCCGTCCCGGTGCTCGGACGTGATCGCGTCGAGATTCGAGAGTCTGCACACGCTGGTGCGCGTGATGCTCGTGTGGTACCTCGGATACCTCGTATTGCGAGGGATCCTGCAACTGCTATGGAGACTGCCTAGTTTCCTGATGTACACTGCGTCCTCGTGGACGAAACGAAATTGAGTAGGATGATGGATTTTATTGCGTACATAATAAAATACGATTGCGAACATTCACTCGTGACCGACCGAAACGAATTAACGGTTCAAGGAATCCCAAGGAAAGCTAGATCCCGTGACGAATCATGTCCCTGAACCGCGGCATCTCGCGCCCCTCCGGCCTCCGTTCGCGCGCATCGTTCGCCGGCTCCGGCACCCGATCGGTATCGCTGGAGAGCCCGGCGCGCGTCTCGCCGCGGCGGAGGAACTTGAACCCCTTGAGCGCGATGAACCCGGACACCAAAACGCCGAGGATCGCGTCCAAATGGCGCGACAACGCCTCGATCTTGCGTCTCATCCGCTCGACGCACTCGTCCGAGGCACCGCGGAGGGTGAGGACGCACAGCAGTCTCGCCAGTCCCTCCGCGGCTCGACTCATGACATAGTACAGCGCCCACAAGGCCGCGGCGAAGGCGGTGGCCCACGTCGCCAAAGTCACCACCCATCGAGGCGCCATCGCGCAGGCCGGCTAGCTAGATACAGGAAGGGTGACATATTTCTACGCGGCTCTACCCCCGCCCACGAGCTGGAGAGCGGACGCGATGGGAGTGGGAGACCCGAGACCCGTCCTGGAGTCCTTCCACGCGAGGTACGCGAGGCCCGCGGCGGACACGAGACCGACCGAGAACATCCCGTACTGCGTCCACCAGCACCGCCAGTCGGTCGAACGGCAGCGGGTGACCTTCTTCAAGTAGGTGTGACTCGTGTAGGTGTGGAAGAGGATGATCGCGGCGAGGGCGCTCATGTAGTACGCGTCGAGCGTGATCTGGATGGCCATTCGGGTCGCGCGTCGTGTTATAGTTATCGCCCAGAAAAAAAATGCGTATCGGACGCCAGCCTTAGCTCGACTCAATAATTCCACATCTCGGCCACCAGGTCCGCCGCCGCGTCCGTGATCGAACCGAGCTCGTTCGAGTGCACGGACCCGTGAGGCACAGGGTTACCGAGGATCGTGATCGTGCTGGCCGAGCCGCGCGTCTTCACGATCTGGAGACTCTCGTCGTCCGCGATCCGGAAATTGTAGCTCACGGGGATCGGCGCGTCGGCGTA
The DNA here is from genome assembly GCA_009746045.1 of Mesostigma viride. Lineage (NCBI taxonomy): Eukaryota > Viridiplantae > Streptophyta > Mesostigmatophyceae > Mesostigmatales > Mesostigmataceae > Mesostigma > Mesostigma viride. Next base: position 7,054 of record RPFO01001534.1, read on the forward strand.
CTCGTCCGCGTACCGGTACAACTGCGTGTTGGAGATCTGCGCGTTCCGCTCGGCACTCCCCGCCACCCCTTGGAAACTCGCGTGGTTCGTGTCCACGAGTCGCAGGTTCTTGTACCACACGTCGATCGGCTTCTCCCCGCTCCCGTACGCGGGCGACCCCAGACGGACCGCCACCGTTTCCGTGAGGCCCAGCGTGACGTCCCACGTCTGCGCGCCTGCCGACTCATCGCTCAGGAGTTTCGCGGCGGAAAGGGTCTGCGGGACGCCGTTGACGTACAGCACGACCGCGCCGTCGGTCCCGCTCACGCCGATCCCCACGCCCAGCTGGAACTCGCGCGACGCCACCACGGGGGAAGAGGTCTCCGCGTAGACCAGACCGTTGGACGCCAGCAGGGCGCCGCCCTTGAACACCCACACGCGGACGTGCTCGCCGGGGGTCGAGAGGGAACCGAACGCGAACAGTTCGAGAGTGCCCGACGGACTCGCGGCAATCGTCGCGACGGACGTGTTGCGCGCGAAAGGGTAGCCCGCGCCCGTGCACGCGCCGAGGGACGTCTTGGGTTTCACCGTGACCGTCGCAACCGCGTGGTTCCGTCCTCCGCGGTACTTCATGGACGCGTGGGACGCGGACACGTACGACGCGGTCGTGGCCGTGTCGAATTTGGACTTCCACACGCGGTCCGTCTGGTCGTCGAACTCCCCGGGCCCGTGGTTCGAAAGGAAGGTCGGCTGACCCACGCGGGCCGAGGAAGTGTTTAAGGGGTAGTGATGCGTCTCGGCCGCGCCGTCCGGGAGCGAACTCAGCAGGATGTCGGTCCCGGGCGCCTTGCGAGACGCCGAAGCGACCAGGCGCGAGAACACGAGCTGACCGCCCTCGAAGTGCCAATACGCCCCCGTGTGGTCCCCGGCCTCTTGCACGTCGCCCTTCCTCCACGTGATGGCGCGAGGGGCCGCCACCGAGTCCACCTTCCCGTCCCCCTCGATCCGGATCCCCGCCCCGTCCGCGTAGGCGTTCGTCGGCGGTGTGGGGATTTGGATCTTGATGTTGTCCACTCGCACCTCGTGTCCGAGTCCGAGATCCTGGACGTCGCCGAGAACGAGCGAGGGGAGGGACGGGATCGCGGTGACCGCGAGCGACGTGCCCCCCGTCGCGGACGCCCGGATCACGTTGTTCACGTACACCTTCACGGTGGACAGGTGCGGGTCGACCGCGTCGTACTCGCGGACGATCCGGAACGCATACGGCACGTTCGTCGCGAACAAGAACGCGCCAATGACGGGGTCCGCCCCCCCTCCGGTCACCTGGAAACTCGCGGCGTTCGCCAGGGAAAGAGTGAAGGATTGGGCCTCGTCCGTCACATGTCCGTACCGCGCGACGCCCCTCCCGGAGATGGGGAGACCGTCCACGAACGTGACGTTGAACCCCACGTCGAAGGACTCCGTGACGGACGGGAACGCCGCGTTGGCCACGGAGGCCGTGCCGACCCCGTCGACGGAGGTCTTGAACTGCCCGCCGAGGATCGCCCCTCCTTCCACGGTCATCGCGATCGCCGACCCCGCCACGTCGACGAGCGAGTCCCCGTCGAACGGCCAATGAGCGACCAAGGCGTGGGCGGGGTTCGCGAGGGAGAGGGTCGTGTCCTCCACCTCGTTCGTGACCGCGTTGATCGTGACGCTCGACACCAATCCGGCGATCTCCACGTTGCCGACGACCTTCACGGTGCCGCTCGCGGGCCGCAATTCTATATCTCCGACGGACGAGGAGATCACGCCTTTGCCCCCGCCGGTCGCGGTCACAACGAGGTCCGAGTCGACGGCGACGTCCGAGGTCCCGGACAGCCGCAGGGTCGATCCGAGCGATTTGACGTCGGACGCGAGCAGGTCGTCGTGTACGGCCAGGTCCCCGTGCACGTTGACCCTGTGCGTGGCCTTGTTCACCTGGGATATCGATCCGACGTCGCTCCCGTTCTCCCTGTTCGGTACCATGTCGATGTCGGTATACCCCGCCAGTCGTACCGCGCCACGTGCCGGAGCGACTTCCAACCCCGTCGACGTGGTCGTGATCCGGCCGTTGTTCACCAAATCCCCGTGGACGGCCAGATCGCCGTGGACGTTGACACGATGCGTGGACTTGTTTATCTGCGAGACCGCCCCGATGGCGCTGTTGTTCTCCTTGTTCGGCAGCAGGTCGACGTTGGTGTGGCCCACGAGAAGGACATTCTTCGCGTCCGTGAGTCCATCGCCGGACCACAGCTCGTTGGCGTAGAGTTTCCTGGCCTTGCACGTCCCGAGGTTCTTCAGGACATCGCCCATTTCCGCGCGTACTTACCTAACACGGCGGATATTTCTTGAGACGCGTTCGGACGCGCACAAATGTCCCAACCTACCGATATACCCCTCCCGATGTCCGGCGGCACCGCGAAGTCCGCCGCCTCGTCCAAGATGGCGCTCGAGCCGACGAACCCGACGGATCGGGCGATGGCGATCTGTCTGCGAACGTACCACCGCCCCCTGGAGGACGACGTGCACCTGGAGCGGTGGGACCAGGTCGTGGACCGCGTCATCCGCCACCAGGAGTGGCTGTGGGTGCGCGCGAAGGGGTCGCCGCTGGAGGAGCGGGAGTTCCGGGAGCTGGAGGACCTGCGAGAGCACATTCTGCATCGGTACATCGCCCCGGCCGGCCGCACGCTCTTCCTGGGCGGCACGGAGTTGAGCCGGAGGAGGGAAAGTTGCATGTACAACTGTTCGTTCACGATCGTGGAGACCGTGTACGACCTCGTGGACGTCCTGTGGCTGCTGCTGCAGGGATGCGGGTAAGTTCGCGCGCTGTTGAGCGGACAAGTGTCCGACCGTTTGTTTGTCCGTCGCCTCTGACGATCACCGTGTTGATGGGTTGCCAATACTCACCCGTAGCATTCACGTCCGATCCCAACCGTGCGCGCCCACAGGGTCGGGTTCAAGCCGGTCACCGGAACGCTGAACGGGTTCGCGTGCGCCATCCCGACGATCGAGGTGGTCCGATCGACGCGCGCGACGGGCGGAGGGCGCGAGTCCAACAGGGAGACGTGGGACCCGGACACGAGGACGTGGACGATATCCGTGGGCGACTCGGCCGTCGCGTGGGCGAAGGCGGTCGGCAAGCTGATGGCGGGAAAGTACCCGGCCGCCAAGCTCGTGCTCGACTTTAGCGAGATCCGCCCGCCCGGGACCCTCCTCAAAGGGTATAAATGGCGGTGTTCCGGGGACGCGCAGATCGCGAACGCGTTCAAGAAGATCTCCGAGATCATGTCCACGCGCGCCGACCAGCTGCTGACGAAGATGGACATCCTGGACATCGTCAACCTCCTGGGCACGATGCTGTCCAGCCGCCGTTCGGCGGAGATCGCGTTGTGCGATTACGGAGACTCCGAGTGGCGGGAGTTCGCGACGGCCAAGAAAGACTTCTGGGTGAACAACGCGCACCGCCAGCAGTCGAACAACAGCCTCGTTTTCCAGACCGCGCCGTCCGTCGAGCAGGTCGAGGAGCTGTTCGAGATCATCCAGGAGGGAGGGGGGTCCGAGCCCGGCCTGTTCAACCTGGAGGCCGCCAGGAAGCGGGCGCCCTGGACGCGGGGCTGCAACCCGTGCGGTATGTGAACAAACCGAGCCGTATCCCTTGTCGCGTACACCTCTCTGTCTCGTTCCCGATCGTCGCATTGCCACAAAACTAATACTGTCACGCGTCACATGTCGGACCTTGCCGCCCTTGATGCCGCAGGCGAGATCCTCTTGGCGAACAAGTCTTTCTGCAATCTGACCGAGGTCAACATCGCCGCGTTCAAGGAGGGCAACAAGGCCGGACTGGAGCGCGCGCTCGTCCTCGCCGGCCGCATGAACTACCGACAGACCAACGTCGACCTCAGGGACGAGATCCTGCAAGAGGCATGGCACCTGTCGAATCAATTCCTCCGCCTTTGCGGCGTGGGGCTCACCGGGATCGTGGCGAGGCCCGACCTGCAGCCGTACGATTTCAGGAGGATGCGAAACATCGCCACCCACGCCGCGTACTCGATGGCGGAGGAACTCAAGCTTCCGTACCCGAAGAACGTCACGTGCATCAAGCCCTCCGGCACGTTGTCCAAGATCATGTCCACGGCCCAATGGGGCGAGGTCCCCGAGGGCGTTCACAAACCCCTCGGCAAGTACATCTTCAACAACGTGACGTTCTCGCGCCACGACCCGATCGTCGAGCGGTTCCGCGTCGCCGGATACCGCGTCTTCGACAAGCCGTTCGAATCCGAGTCGGTCCTCGTGACGTTCCCGATCTCGTACGCCAACGTGCCCTTCGCGAAGAAAACCGTCACGCGCGCCGACGGGACGACCGAGGAGATCGAGGTCAACGCCGAGACGGCCGTGGACCAACTGGAGAGGTACAAGACCCTCATGAACAACTGGTGCGACCAGAACGTCAGCTGCACCGTGTCCTACGACCCCAAGGAGGTCCCCGCGATCGTGTCCTGGCTAGTCCGCAACTGGGACGCGTACGTCGGCGTGTCGTTCCTCTACCGCGCCGATCCCACCAAGACCGCCAAGGACCTGGGGTACGTCTACCTGCCGCAGGAGGTCGTGAGCAAGGCCGCGTACGACGAGTACGTTGCGCGCATTTCGGCCGTCGAATACGACGGAGTTTTCCACAGTGACGAGATGATCGACGTGGTCGAGTGCGCGGGGGGCGCGTGCCCCGTCCGCTGAATCGCGAGGCGTTTGATAAGAGCGTTCGATAGACTCGGTTACCGCCTAGGACGACGTGTGGATGCGAGGATGCTTAAATTATTTGCTTGTTATTAATATCAACGTCTCTCCTCACCGCAAATGACATTCGGAACCGTGCGCGTGACCTCGTTGATAGTCGAAAACGACGTGCAAGGAGGTGGCAACATAGGAGATTTCGAATTGAACATGGAAACGATCAATTGCACATGAGGTTCAACAACGAGTCCACGGGGGTGTCTAGGGATGCGTTGACGTACAAGGAGGACGCATCGGGTCCAAGGCCCGGCCGTCGCGCCGTACTGGCAGTTCAGCAACGACGTCAGGATCGCCGACGGACACGACCTCCTCGTGACCGGGAAGGTGATCCTGGGCGGCGCGCCGACCGAACCCAACGACGCGGTCACGAAGGCGTACGCGGACGCGATTGCCGTCGTCCCCGCCGCCCTGTCGGACGCGACCGACGTCGAGTACACGGGCACGCCGTCTAGTAACGACGTCCTGGCGTGGAACGGGACGGCATGGACGAACACGCCGATCCGCGTACCTTACTGGACCGAAGTGTACCACTACAGCGGCGACATGAGCGGGTCGACCCCGTCACGATGGTCACGGGCGGAGGAAACGCCCTGAGCGCCCCGGCGCCGTTCCAGTTCGTGGTCAGCAACCTCTCGATCAGCGCGAATAATCTCCCCGACGCGGCGAGTCACTCGTTCACCGTCCTCGTGAAGAAGCATCACCAAGACGATAGCGGCCCATCACCTTGGACACGTACACCCTGTCCACCGGTGCCATGGCGCAGAAAACCGTATGGGCGTCCGAGCCGCGTGGGCGAACGTGCCCATCACTCCCATCACGATCGCTCTCAATGACGTCGTGTACGTCCAATTGTCCGATTACACGGGAACGAACATCGCCGTGGCCGTCCAATTGACCTCCTCCAATCTGGGGACGTAATAAAATCGACGCCCATTTTGTGACTCGAGCGCGAACATGACATCTCGCACGAGGAAATCCGCGAAAATCGCGATGATGGAGATCGCGGACGCCGACCGGAACGACGACACGTGGCGACTGGCGTGTCAAGACGGAGCGGTCACGGTGGGGAAGAGGGACGGATTTCCGGACATCGCGTCCCTTTCCTCTGATGACGGATCGTCGTTTCATTCGGACGTCTGCGTGACAGGGGTCGTGAAAGTCCCTTCGCGCGCAGTCCTCCCGTCCGATGGGACCGCGGACGGTGACGTGGACTACTCGAAGGTCTCGTCGCAGTGTCTCGTTCCAAAGAGCAGAGTAGACGCCACCCCTCGACGCCCCGCGTTCGTGCACGGAACGAGAAACGCGCTGATCGTCGACGCGAGGGTCAACGGGAGTATCAACACGGGCAACATGCTTTCGTGGGTGAACGGCAAATGGGGGGCTTGGAACATCGCGACTGCCGCTCCCAACAATCAACTCGTGTTTTGCACCCCTTCTCGATCATGGACGCGTACTACGAACCCGAATTTCGCACGGCGCGTTTCGGATCGATCCCCTGGCAGATGAGCGGATACGCCGATTTCGGTCCCGCGGTCGTCCGCAACGCGTTCCCGACCCAAACGGCGATTTCTATAACCGAGGCGCGGGTGTCCGTCCACAACTTACAGCTGGCGTCGACGGCGGGAGGAACGTGCAAGATCCACGTCACCCTGCGGATCCTGGATTCCGCCGTGGACACGGGATTGTACGAAAACGAAGTGTATCGCGAGTTCGACCTCACGCAACCGGACGAGTTCGTCAACGTCAAAGGACTCCACTCGGACGGGCGATGGAACTGGAAGAGCAGTCGCAATATGGGGAAGCCAGTAGACGTGTCGTCGTCCGCGGCCATCCGCGTGCAGATGAGAATCGCGCTGACCGAGTTCAACGGACAAACGAACCCGCTCACGTACGCGACCATCAGTCTCCAGACGGCGCCGTCCACTCCTCCCTCGGACGCTTTTGGAGGCACCGTCGCCGCCCCGTGGTCGTCGGCCGGTCCGTGACCGTGACTCACGGGATCACGCAGACCGCGGGGAGAAACATGGGAGTCGTGTGCAGGGTGTACTCATCCCGGAAGAACGCGGCCACCGCGAGCGAGCTGTACACAAAGTCCGGGGCGGCCGCTACCGACTTGGCGGCATACGGCGCCTTCCCCATCACGGGCGGCGACGGGGTCGTAGGGACCGGCCCGCTCACGTTCTCGGGACTAGCGGACGGCACGCATTACGTCTACGTGATCGCCAAAGGGTCGTCGGGCGCCTTTTCGAGCATGTACGAACACGCGATTACCGTCGACGCCAAGCCCCACCTGGTGACCAGCAGTCTCGTTCCGAACGCGAGCCCCGTGACCGTCCAAGCGACCTTCAGCGGACCGGTCACCGGATTCGCGTTGGGCGACATCTCCGTGACGAACGGGACCGCGTCCAACTTGACCGGCAGCGGGGCATCCTACTCCTTCTCCGTGACGCCCGACGCGTCATACGCCCCTACCACCGTGAGCGTGGCGGCCGACGCGGTCGCGTTCTCCAACGGGGACGGGAACACCGCAGCGACCCCGCTGACGTTCACTCACACGCCGTACGACCCCGCCGCGGACGCGGACGTCTTGGCGTGGTACGACGCGTCCGACCAGACCACGCTATTCACCGACGTGGCGGGGACCGCGATGGCGAACGACACCGACCGGGTCGCGCTGGTGAGGGATAAGAGTCCAAACGGCTTGCACGTGACCCAGACCGCTTCGAGCATCCGGCCGAGGAACGAGTCCAGCGGCATCCATTCCCGACGCGCGCTGAGATTCAACCACGCGGGAGAACACCTCGTCGCCGACAATATTTGGGTCCGCCCCGACTTGACCGCGGTGATCGTCGCCAAACAGAACACGGGATACGCGTACCCCGCGACCGCCACGTCCGGATTCGCTGGATACATGTTGGGAGCGGGAGTTCGTTGCGTGTACAGCAACACGTCGAACGTCGTGTTCTGGATCCCGAAAACCGGAGTTTACGAGACCACGTGCAACGGCGCCGAATTCTTCGACGACCAACCGCACGTGTTCGCGATGTCCCTGAAGACGAGCGAGTCGCCGGCCACGATGATCACGAGATTCGACGGCCGCGCCGGGACGAACGTGTCGGGCACGATCGGCCAGCCCGTCGTGGGCAGCCTGGACATCGGAGCGCGGCGATCGGACCCCACGCAATCGTTCGACGGGTGGATAGGAGAGATCTTGCTGTACAAGGCCGCCAAGACGAGCGCCCAACTAGAACTGATCCGAGGCTACCTCGTGGCCAAGTGGGGGGCGCCCGCGGTAACCCCTTCGTAATTCGCGATCACGGAATATCGGTAAATGCATTCGTATTATACAAAATAAACGCAGACAGGTTCGAATATGATTCGATCAATAAAATCCTCTTCCTTCTTGTAGTTACCGACCTTCCAAGGCGTAACGCGTACGATGTCTGTTCGAACGAGCACGAGATCCGTCAAGATCTCGACATTAGAAATATCCGACAACGCCGACGACGCGTGGCGCGTCCAACGAACGTCCGACGGCGCGATCACGGCGCGCAAGGTCGGCGGCGTCGACGAGCCGGTCTGGGTTTCGGCGGACTCGGCCGAGTTCCGATCGGACGTCCGCGTGGCGGGCGACGTTGCGATCCCGTCGCGACTCGTATTGCCGTCCGACGGGGCCGCCGAAGGCGAAATGGACTACGCGACCGCGCAGTCGTCCTGCCTCGTCCCAAAAAGCGTGGTAGACGACCTCACTCGACGCCCCGCGTTCGTGCTAGGGACAAACCACGCGTCCGTCACGGACACGAGGTACACGGTCTCCCCCGCCGCAGACAACAAGTTGTCATGGGTGGGTGGGAAGTGGGGGCCGTACAACGTGAATCTGTCCAACCCGACCGGTCAGATCGTATTCCGCGTCCCTTTGTCGGGGGGCGACGTGTACGCCGCGCCGGTTTTCCGGACCGCGTACTTCGGCGCGCCGGCGGGGACGACGGGCGCGGTCGTCGAAAACGCGTTCCCGTCGGCAACGACGCTCGCCGTCACGGGCGCACACGTATCTCTCCACAACTTGCAGCTGTCGTCCGAGGGAGGCGGAACTTGCAAGATCCAAGTCAGTCTCAGAATCCTGGACGTGGCGGTGGACACGGGGCGATACGAAAACGAAGTGTTTCGAGAGTTGGACCTCACGCAACCGGACGAGTTCGTCAACGCATTCGGACTTTACGCCGACGGGCGATGGATATGGAAGAACAGTCGCACCCTGACCAAACGGGTCGACGTCGGCATTTCCGCGGCCGTCCGCGTTCAAATAAAGGTCGTGTTGACCGAATTCGGCGCGCAGACAGATCCGCTCACGTACGCGACCATCCGTCTGGACACGACCCCGGCGACGTTCGCGACGGACGCCTTCGCGGGGTCGGTCAGCGCGCCCACGGTCGTCGGACGGACCCTTTCCGTCACCCACGGGATCACGCAGACCGCGGGGAGCAACATGGGCGTCGCGTGTAGAGTGTACACGTCTCGGAAGAACGCGGCCACCGCGGAGGAGCTGTACACGAAATCGGGGACGGCGGGGTCCGACCTGGTCACGTCCGGCGCGTTCCCCATCACGGGGACGGCCGGCGCCGTGGGAACGGGTCCCCTCTCCTTCTCGGAGCTGGCGGACGGCACGTATTACGTCTACGTGGTCGCCAAAGGGTCGTCCGGCACCTTTTCGTATTCGCACGAGAGAATCGTGCCACTCGACGCGACCCCGCCCACGGTCACCCTGTCGACCGCGAGCTCGGTGCCGAGCAGCTCCTCGGTCACCGTGACAGTCGCGTTCAACAAAGCCGTCACGGGATTCGCGATCGGGGACGTCGCCGTCACCAACGGGACGGCGTACAATCTCACGGGCAGCGGGGCGTCGTACTCGTTCCAGGTGAACAACATGACGTCCTACTCCCCCACGACGGTGACCGTCGACGCCGGAGTCGCGATCGATTCGTTCGGAAACGGCAACGCGGCCGCCGCCCCGCTGACGTTGACGTACTCGCCCCCTCCCACCGTCACCCTCGCGACATCGGCGGGATCCTTTCCCAGCACCAACTCCGTCCGGGTCACGGCGACGTTCAACAGGACGGTGTCCGGGTTCGCGCTGAACGGCGTGTCGGTCGCCAACGGCATCGCCGCGAATCTGACGGGCAGCGGGTCCCTGTACGAGTTCGACGTCCTCCCCACCGTCGCGTACTCCGTCACGACCGTCTCCGTGGCCGCGGACGCCGCGACAGACGCCGTGTCCGGACACGGCAACGCCGCTTCCAACGGCCTGTCGTTCACCTACACCCCGCCGCCCACCGTGACGCTGGCAACGTCATCCGGATCGTTCCCGACCGTCGAAACCGTCACCGTGACCGCCGCGTTCAGCAGAGCGGTCACGGGGTTCGCGATCGAGGACATCGCCGTGACGAACGGGACGGCGCTCAATTTCACGGGCAGCGGGACGTCGTACTCGTTCCAGGTGAACGGGATGACCGCCTACTCCGCCACGACGGTGAGCGTGGGCGCCGGCGCGGTGACGGACGCGTCGTCGGGGTACGGCAACGCGCCATCCAACTCGCTGACGTTTACGCTGTCCCCTCCTCCCACCCTGACGCTGTCCACGAGCGGGTGGACGCCGAGCTCTAGTCCGGTGACCGTGACGGCCGTGTTCAGCAGAGCGGTCACGGGGTTCGCGATCGGAGACCTTACGGTTACGAACGGGACAGCGCTCAATTTCACGGGCAGCGGGACGTCGTACTCGTTCCAGGTGAACGGGATGACCGCCTTTTCCTCCACGACCGTGAGCGTGGGCGCGGGCGCGGCGTTGGACGCGGTATCCGGCAACGGCAACGCGGCCGCCGCCCCGCTCACGTTCACCTACTCCCCCCGCCCACGGTGACGCTCTCCACGACGACTTCGACGCCATCTTCTCTCCCCGTCACCGTCACAGTGACATTCGGCGCGACATGTTCCGGGTTCGAATTGGGCGATCTTATCGTAACTAACGGGGTCGCGGCCGGGCTTACGGGATCGGGACTAACGTACACATTTACGGTGACGGACGCCGTCGCCTACGCCATCACGACGGTGTCCGTGCCAGAAAATGTCGTCCTGGGACAAACGGGACTGCCGAACCCCGCATCCAACGTGCTCACTTTCACGTACGGATACCGCCCCGAGACAGACTCCAGTCTCTTCGTGTGGTACGACCCGTCTGATCAGACCACCCTATACGTAAACAGTGACAAGACCGGGGCACCGCAGATCGGCGATTCCGTGGGCTACATGGCCAATAAAGCTCGCGATGACTTTCACCTCGCACAAACGGATCTCGCGAAACGACCACGAAGGGCATCGAAGACAGGGTCGCCGGCCACGTCATGGTTAAAATACACCAACTCCGCTCACACTCACTTACCAGCCGCGAATACGAGCGTCTGGAACCGCGCCAACATAACGTGTCTGTTCGTTGCGCAACAGGTGAATCCGTTCACATATCCCGCGGCGACGAGCGGGCATGCTGGATACATGTTGGGCGGTGCCACGCGTTGCATTTACATTACCACGTCGAATCAGGTTCAGTGGTTACCCAAAGCCAGCACATTCGAAAAAGCCTGCACCAATCTCGAGTTCTTCGACGATAGGCCTCACGTGTTGGCTATGTGTAATAAGACGTCTCCATCACCCAACGCGCTGTATACAAGATTCGACGGCCGTCCCGGAACGTTCCTTTCAGGGTCGCTGGGCGCCCCAACTACAGGCCTACTCGACGTCGGAGCGCGACGGTCGGACACGACTTGCGCATTCGAAGGCTGGATCGGTGAGCTTCTCATTTACGAGACGGCAAAGACGTCGGTCGAACTCGAATTCATCCGTGGATACCTCCTCAACAAATGGGGCACGCCCGCGGGTGATCCCTTAACCGTCGCGTTGGCTACGGCGTCGGGGACGTTTCCCCAGAGCACTCCGGTAACCGTGACCGCCACCTTCTCCGAATCCGTCACGGGCTTCACGTCCGGAGACGTCGCGGTGACCAACGGGTCCGTCACGGGTTTCTCGGGCAGCGGCACCACGTACACGATCACGGTCACGCCCACGACCGCCTACTCGTCCACGACCGTGGACGTGGCGGCCGGCGCGGCGTCGACAGCGTCCGGAAAGCTCAACATCGTAGCGAACCAGCTGACGTTCACCTACTCGCCGCCGCGCCCCGCGGTCACCCTGACCATCGCCAGCTCGACGCCGACCAGCCAGCTCGTCCCGGTGACGGCCACGTTCAGCACGGCCGTCACCGGGTTCGCCTTGGGAGACATCGCCGTGACCAACGCGACGGTCTCAGGATTGACGGGCCCGTTCGCAAACAACGATTACATCTTCACCGTTTCCCCCGTAACCGCCTACCAAGCCACAACAGTGGGCGTGGGCGCGAACACCGTGTACGACACCGCGTTGGGAGCCGCGGTCGGAAACACGGCCTCCTCCACCCTCACCTTCACGTACTCGCCCGCTCCGACGGTGACTCTCGCCACGACCGCGGGCTCGACGCCCACCACCAGCCCCGTGGACGTGACCGCCACGTTCAGCCGGTCGGTGACGGGATTCGACTTGAGCGACATCGCCGTGACCAACGGGACCGCGTCCAACCTGTCCGGGAGCGGCACCACGTACACGTTCAACGTGGGAGGGACCGTCACCGCATACTCCTCCACGACGGTGAGCATCGACGCGGACAAGGTGACGGACGCGGTGTCCGGCAACGGCAACGCGGCGGCTGCCCCGCTCACGTTCACCTACTCCCCGCCGCCCACCGTGACCCTGTCCACGACGAGCCTGACGCCCCGGACGCCCGACCCCGTCGCCCGGCCCGTGACGGCCACCTTTACAAGGGCCGTTACGGGGTTCGTACTCGGCGATATCACCGTGACCAACGGGAGCGCGTCCGACTTCGTAGCAGTCGACACCACCACCTACACGTTCAACGTCACCCCCACCATGGCCGATATCCTCACGACCGTGAACGTTGACGCCAACGCCGCGACGGACACCTTGACAGGGTTCGGAAACGCCGCGGCCACGCCGCTCAGCTTCACCTACTCGTACGACCCCTCCCTAGACACCGCCGTGTACGCGTGGTACGACCCGTCGGACGGCACCACCCTGTTCAGCGACACGGGGGGCACTACCGTCCAGAGCACCGCGGGAGGGAACGTGGCGCGGATGAATGACAAGAAGAACCTGGCATCGGGGTATCACGTGTCGCAGGGCACCTCGGGTAAGCGCCCCATCTTGGACACCACCGAGCTCAACGGGAAGACGTCCCTCCGCTTCATCAACAGCCGCTCGGGACTTCTGACCTCGTCCTCCTCCACATTCTGGGGATCCATCGGGACCAAGTCGTCTGTGGTGATAGTCGCCAAACAGTTGATAACTGCTACGTACCCCGACACCAACAACCCCGGGACCACGGACTATATCAGAGGATTCATGTTTGGAAGCACGACCTCTGTGAGAGCGAATCGGTTAAGTTACCATACCACAGGGCCAGGTAACGTCGTAGCCGTGACACAGGGTCCTGGGACAACCCAGGTATATGTCTCGATGGCCGTAAGACAGAATTTTTTCGACAACTCGCAGCACGTCCTCGCACTTTCGGTGGACACGGTATCGAACACTTGCACAACCAGATTCGACGGGCGTACCACAGACGCGGCTGGCGGGTCAGATCCAGAAACGTTCACAGGCAATCTCGCCATCGGCGGCGATTCGAATAACGCGGTCCGCGCCTTCGACGGATGGATCGGCGAGATCCTCATCTACAACACCGCCAAGACCTCCGCCGAGTTGGAGCTGATCCGCGGATACCTCGTGAACAAGTGGGGCACTCCGCCAACGATTCGTCTCACCGTCGGCCTGACCACTTCCACCGCGACCCCGACGTCCAGCCCCGTCACCGTTACCGCCACCTTCTCCGAATCCGTCGCGGACTTCGCGTCCGGGGACGTCGCGGTGACCAACGGGTCCGTCACGGCTTTCTCGGGCAGCGGCACCACGTACACGATCACGGTCACGCCCACGACCGCCTACTCGCCCACGACCGTGGACGTGGCGGCCGGCGCGGCCCAGACATCGTCCGGAAAACTCAACATCGCCGCGAACCAGCTGACGTTCACGCACTCGCCCGCTCCGACGGTGACTCTCGCCACGACCGCGGGCTCGACGCCCACCACCAGTCCCGTCGACGTGACCGCCACGTTCAGCCGGTCGGTGACGGGATTCGACTTGAGCGACATCGCCGTTACCAACGGGACCGCCGCCAATCTGACCGGCAGCGGGGCGTCGTACTCGTTCCAGGTGACGCCCACGACCGCCTACTCCTCCTCGTCCGTCAGCGTGAGCGCGGGCGCGGTGACGGACGCCGTGACCGGCAACGCCAACACGGTTTCCAACACCCTGTCCTTCACGTACGCCCCTCAGCCCACCGTCACGCTGTCAACGTCCGCGGGGTCCACTTCCGCCTGGAGTTTCATATCCGCGACGGCGACTTTCAGTCGAGCGGTGACCGGTTTCGCGTTGGGCGACATCACGGTGACAAACGGACCGCTCCAATTTGGTCGGCAGCGGGGCGTCGTACACGTTCAACGTGACGGCGACGACGGCCCATTCCGCCACGTCCTTCAGCGTCGGCGCAGGGACCGTGACAGACGCGGCGTTCGGGACCGGCAACTCGGCTTCGAACTCGCTTTCGTTCACCTATACGCCATACAACCCCGCCACCGACTCGGCCCTGTACGCGTGGTATGATCCCACCGACTCGTCGACGCTGTACAGCGACACCAATTTTACCACGCTCGCCACGGCTTCAGTAAGGGGCATGAAAGACAAGAAGGGGACCCAGCACCTACTGTGCTTCACCACCAATGCGCCGATCGACAACAATAGCTTAAACTCTAAGCGGTCTCTTCAATTCAGTTACAGTTTGCGTAACGGGCTCCAGAGCGACGGGTTTTTCTGGGGTCGTCCGCAAAACACCTTGATCGTCGTCGCAAAATCAAACACCCGAGTGTTTACCCTCAACAATCGGGAGTTTCCACGAAAGGCCTCGTTGTCGGTGCTCAAAGTAATTACGGACTGGGCATCTGCAACAACTGCGACGATTCCAAGTTTTATGCGCTTTTGGGTACGGACGGGGCCACTCAACCGATCTGCACGAATGCAGAGTTTTACGACGGGCGGGCGCACGTGCTGGCGCTGTCGTGCGACCTAGGAAGCACGCCAAAAACGTCCATTACCAGATTTGATGGTAGAGATGGTGGGGCGTACACCGGTACCCCGGTGCAGAATCCCGGAAGGATCTGTGTGGGCGCAGATATAGATTGGAGCACCCGTAACTGGGACGGATGGACCGGCGAAATCCTGATCTACAGCACCGCCAAGACCGCGGCCGAGCTCGAGGCGATCCGCGCCTACCTCTCGGAAAAGTGGGGAACGCCGTCCGCCGTGCCCGCGTAACGAAGCGTCCGAAACGAGCCGTGACGACGCGCACCCGCGCCCGAGGATTTAAAAGATCCACGCGAGCAGGACGATCACCACCAGGAACAGCAGGACCACGCCCGGCCACCCCCGCTCGCGATCCCACCGCCGCCGGAGCCTTCGCCAGGATGAGGCAACCCGTTGTGGATCTCCCTTGCGCCGCCCGTCTCGTCCGGATCCGCCATCGTCTTGCGTCCCCCGCCGAACACCTTGTCCAACCCCGCGAACGTGCCGAACATGATGCCCGCGTCCAACACCGTCCCGCCCACGGACTTCGCCGCCCCCACGGCCTTGTCCGCCAGCGACGCAGACCGAGCCGCCTGACCCATCTCGTCCGCGGCCGCGGCCGCGCTCCGGCCTCCCGCCGCAGCCGCGGACGCGGCAGTCTCCGCGGACCGCGCGGCCTCCGCCGTCCTTCCCGCGATTCGAGCCGCGCGGGCGGCGCCCATCGCGTCTTCCACCCCCACCATTCCCCGGAACAACCCCGCAACGGCCTCGACGAACGCCATCGGGAACTCGCGACCGTGTGCTATACATAGACGCGGGAGACTTATTTTTCGCCGGCGGCGGAAATTTGTCCTCGCAGTATACTATCGAAACGAGAGCGCCGAAGAAACATGCGAACGAAGAAGACGAGTCGAACGACGGCCGCGCCCCGTCGAACCGCCGAGAAAAAGACGGCGAGCGCCGGACGACCGTCTGACAAACGGGTCCGACACCCCGTCCGCGCAACGACGCGGTCCCAGAGCCGTTCGGCCGCAGCCGCCGGAATCGCGACGGACGTCGAGACAGTCCCCGTGTCCGCCAGGCCGTCGCGGGCGGAAAACCGGACCAAACAGAAACCGTCGAGGCGAGCGGCGGAGGAGGAGACGACCGCGGACGCGCCCGATCCCGTCGCCGCCGAGACGCCGTCGACGCGCGCGGACGTCGCCAACGACGTCCCGACCGCCCCGACCACCCGTCCGTCGTTCGTGGACGGCCTAGTGGGTCGGATGAGACGCGCCCCCGCCGCGGTGTCCCGCGGTGTCGCCTCCGCGAGCCGGAAGGCGGCGGAGGCCATCGCGACCGTCGTATCCGCGGCGGCGACGGACAAGCCGCGCGATTTCACGGACCCGAAGACGCAACTGGAGGTGGCGGAAGCCGCGCTGGAGAGATTCGCGATCCGAGACGCCAAGAAGAAACCGAAGCGTCCGACGTCCGTCCTCCCCCCCGCCCCCGCGCGCGGACGAAAGCGTCAAGGCCTCCCCGTGGCTGGTGGACAACCTCGTGGACAGGATGCAGAGCGCGTGGACGCCGCACGAGCGCAGGACCCCCGTGACGTGGCCGCAACTGGGCGCCGCTCCCTCCGCCCCGGTCCCTCCTCCACCCACGACCGCCCCGCCGCCGCCTCCGCCCGTCCCATCGCCTCCTCCCAACCCACCGCCCGACAATCTCGCGCGCGAGATGGAACGCGCCACGATCGCGAGCACGACGTCCGGTAACGCGCCCGCGCCCCGTTCGAACATCCCGTGGACAGCGGGACCGAGCGTCGCGCACGTCGCCACGAACACCTTCGCGCCGACCGCGCCCCCGATCGCGCCGCCGTCCGTTCCCTCCGCGCCTTCCGCGCCTTTCCAAACCGCACGTCCGGCACCCCCGGCGCCGGTGGACAACTCGCGGGCTCTGGTGCTGTACGAGCCGCGCGTGAACATCAACGCGGAACGGGCCCCGCGCGCGAGTCGCCGCGTGCCCGCCGACTTCCCGGACCCGATGACGAGCGATTTCCAGACCCAATTGCGGAAGTACCTGGACGGCGAGTGGCCGGACGCGGAACCGCCCGAGACGCGCCAGAAACTGGCGGACCCGCGATCCAACAGTTGCGCGAGGGATCCGAACGCCAAGAAGATCCCGTCGCCGCAACAGACGTCGGTCCACGCGTTCCTGGAACGGATGGCGCGATTCCATCCGTCGCGCAGACCCGCGCGCGGGTTCCTGGCGTGGCACTCGACGGGGAGCGGCAAGACGGCCACGACGATGGCGGCCATCGACGCGTTCTGGGACGCCCAGGATCCGGAGACGGGCGGGTCGGTGAAGATCCTGTTGGCGACGTCCATCGAGAACAGCCGCAACAACACGATCGAGAAGATCGCCGAGTGGGCGCCGATGTTCCCGCGCCTGAAGCGCATGTCCAGGGACGAGGCCGTGAGGGCGGTCAAGGCCAGGGTGTGGGGCGGCGAGATCCTGACGTTCGCGAAATTGGCGCACGCGGTCGACGTCCACAACAGCCGCAAGAACGCGGACCCGAAACTCCTCCACAACGCGGTGCTGATCATGGACGAGGTCCAGAACCTCTTCCACCCGCTGGAGATGCAGAAGAAGGACAACGCCGCGATCCTCTCGCTCCTGGCGACCCGTCGAGCGCCGGCCCACAACCCGGCCGTCGACGTGTCCGGACTGTACACCGTGATCCTGAGCGCCACGCCGGGGGACAATGTCGACGAGATCCTGACGCTGGTGAACATGATCCGACACCCGTCGTCCCACAAGATCGCGTTCGACTCGCACGCCGAGGATTTCCGCGGCCTCGTCTCGTTCGCGGACTTCACGGGCGACCTGAGCGCGTACCCCGAGCTCATGCCGGCGGAAGACCACCTCACGCCGATGAGCGCCGAACAAGAGAAGGCGTTCCGCGAGCAAGTCCACAAATCCCATCTGCGACACGACCCGGAAAGCCTCGACCAGTACTACACGACGCTGCAGGGCACGTCGAACAACATGTCGTTTCATCAGTACGAGGGCGAGTCCCTCCTCCGCAACTTGTCGCGTCTGTCGCCCAAATTCTCGGCGATCGTCGGAAAGCTGACGCCGGGCGAGAAGCATTTCGTGTACTCGCGCTTTTCCCGGCAGCACGGGATCGGCGACCTCGAGAAGGTGCTGAAGGCGATGGGGTACGCGCGATTGGAGGACGACAGGGCGGAGCGGAGCGAGCGACGGTACATCGTCCTGGGCACGAACGAGGCGTCCGATCGCCAGGGACTGAAGGACGTCGCGGGCGTGTTCAACCACCCTTCGAATCGGACGGGCCAGCGCGTCCACCTGATCCTGGCGAGCGGGAGGTACAACGAGGGTCTGGACCTGAAGGGCGTCCGCCACGTGCACATCGTGGAGCCGCAGCCGACGAAGAACAAGGAGAAACAGCTGATCGCCCGCGCGGTGCGGTACTGCAGCCACGATCAGCTCGACAAGGACGCGCGGACGTGGACGGTGTCCGTCCACCGGTACATGTCGCGTCCGTCGGCGGAGACGATCCGATTGCACAAGGCGCTGGACGCCATCGAGAGGGACCACCCGGGGCGGCTCCGACGCGCCGAGGAGGAGGCGATGGCGCGGAGTCAGAACGCCGCGGAGGACCTGCGGGACAGACGGGTGACGGGCGATCTGCGGAAGGCGCTGACGCTGTACAAGAAGGTGGCGGACGCGGAGATCGAACTGCTGCGGGAGAGGTCGGAAATCTGGTGGGTGGACGGGCTCGTGTCCGACCGCGCGCGGGACAACGCGAGCGACCGGCGCATGGACACGCTGCTGACGACGTTGCGCGAGGTCGCGGTGGACTGCAAGTACATGCTCCCCGTGCACAACGACAGGAACCTGCGGACCGCGTCGGGCCGCCGGCCGCTGACGTGCCGGTACTCCGGCGCGCACGACAACGCGTCGTCGATGCTGGACGACCGTTACGAGATCCGCGAGATATCGCACGCGGGAGGCGCGAGACGGTACACGAAGAAGCGGACGGCGACCAAGTCGTCGGGCGCGCGCAAATGAGAGAGAGAGAGATAGGGAGAGAGAGAGAGTCGCGACACTATCGTATCGTACCCTACGGGTACTGGCACTATGGGGACATGTTGCAAAACGGGTTTGTCGGTAAACGTTCCTTTTATTATCCTTCATAATACATCAATTCACGCGTCATCGCGCGTCTGTCATCGGTTCAAACCACGATGTCAAAATACTTCAGTCAGAACACGGCGCTTCGGAAGGTCTGTTCGGGGACGGACGGCGCGGCGTGGCGGAACCGCTTGGACGAGTGGTCGTCCTCGTACATGTCTCTCAGGGCGCCGTCCAGGTAGGCGGTGGCGGTCCCTTGCCCCGTGGGCCTCGGCTCGGGATTCGCGGACGGACGCGAGGACGCGGCTACGTCGTCGTCGGCCCGCCGGGATGCGCTCTTCCATGGCGCGTAGATCTTGTCCAATTGGTCGGAGATGTCCGCGGCCCGCGACTCGACGACGACGACGTCGGAGACTCCGGACGCGTGGATTCGCGTGGAACTCGGGAATTGCCCCATGATGATTGCGTTCTTCGAGCGCGGTGCTGCCTAGTATGGTCTGCGATCATTTTCCGGGGCGACGCGCGGACTTGGCCAACGACGACGCGGCGGCGACAGAGGACCTCTTCCTCTTAACGGGCGCGCGACGGGCCTTGGACACCGCGGTCGAACGTACGGCGGCGACGGGACGGCGACGGACAGGTGCCAGCGACCGGGACTTGGTATTGGACTTGGTTTTGATAGCTGTCCCACGGCGGACGCGGGACCATTGGCGGACGACATTCATCTTCCTAGCAGCCTCCTCGATTCGTGCCTTGGCCTCCGCCAACATCTCATCCCAGACACCGCGTCCAACAATGTTTTTACTCAAGAAGGCGGGGAGAGCTTTAGCGACCGCTGCCTTACGTTCGTCAAAATTCGGATTATCCAAAGCCTTTTTGAAACTGTTGTATGCCTTTTTCGATTTCCCGCTGCTACTCTCACCTGGCTCTGTAACGGACGTCGTAAAAACCTCGCGCATCACTTCGATTTCCTTCACGTCGTCTGTCAAATCATTGAAATCTTTTACGACTGTACCAAAAGATGCCGTACTCCCGAACGTCTTCGACAACACCGAACCTGTTCCTCCAGGTGGTCCAAGAGCGGAACCCTCGAGACCCGAGCCAGACCCGGCCGCATCGGCGACAGCTGGCGTGTCGCCACCGGCCACGGGTCCCGAATCGCCTGCGACCGGATCGCCCCCACCACTCGTGGCCGAACCGCTCGCAGGTCCGGTGCCACCACTCGTGCCCGAATCGGCAGGCGCGTACGGTCCGCCGCCTCCCGCTGCCGACAGCTCGGCCTCTAACTGCGCGAGAACCTCGTCAACGTTACTACCCGGACGGTGAAACTTCTCAAGGGCCCTTTTCCTAGCGTCTCCTTCGAACCGTTTCACGAGTCCCCAAAACTTCATAGTTTTTTCCGTGGCGTCGCCTCCTCCTCCTCCTCCTCCTTCTCCGCGCCCCGCGGGGTCTGGACTAGGAGCACGCTCCCTTCTCGGACCCGTTCCGCCCAAACCCTCTCTACGCCCTCCTGGGTCTGGACTAGGAGCACGCTTCCTTCTCGGATCCCGCGGTCGACCGCCTCCGCCAGCGGCTTCGTCCTCGATTTGTTTCTTCAAATATTCCGCCCGTTCCTCGGCAGTCAATCCTCGCCAGAATTCCGTGAACGTAATCGGACCGTGTAAGAACATCCCCCCCGGGACGCGGGCGGGCGGCGCGGCGGGCGCCGGAGCGCTGTACCCGCGCACCAGGATCGCCGAGCCCACCGCGTGACGGCACGCGTCCGACCTCACACGGTGCGAGGACGGGCCCGCCGAGCGGACCCCGCCGCGTCCGACACGCCCCCCGCCGACGTCCCGTCCGACTCCTCCCCCCTTCCTCCTCGTTGGACGCCTCCGGGACCGTCCGCAGTCGTCCGCGCGCGCGACCGAGAGGAGTGGACGGAGCAGAACCGGCGCGCCGCCGGATTTTGGCATCGGAACCCCGCGACCGTCGTGGCCGCGCATCGATGTACCATATCGAACCGCACAGCTCCCTATAATAATGTAGGTCCCGGAATAATCCCGGACCGAGGACCGTCCCCTCGCCCCTCTCGTTCGCCTCCACCGCCCACTTCAACACCCCCGTCGTCACGGGCGGCGGAAGACGCAGCTTGCCCACGACGCGCGACTCCCTCCTCTCCCTGCGGACGTCCTCCGCCCACCGCATCACCTGCGGGGTCACGGGCGGCGGGGCGTCCCGCGCGTTCAGGTTCACACACGCGTACCTCTCCTCCTCCGGGCCGAAGTCGGCGACTGGCACCTCGGCGGCGACCGCGCGTCGACCGCCTTTCCACGGACACCGGAGTTAGATGAGATGCTTAGGCTGACACACGGATTTCCGGCCTGCGCGCCGCGTATTGCCTACCGCGGCTGAGCGGGACACCTCAGTACAGTACGGCAGGGTGTACGGTACTGAGGTGTCATGTGGACCGATGTGCGGTTAGTGCCAGACTGTTCCTAGGTGCTAGTTCGACCCGCCAGGTCCGGTGTAGCCGGGCCTGACGGGCCGAGTCTTAGCTGGATGCTAGTGACGTGGTCGCATGGCATTGCAGTGTACACTTGTCCACTGGTCGTGTGCTGCAGGTAGCACCGCCATAGGCATATAGGCGTAGCACTGGGGAGTGCCACAGCACCCGAGTCTGCCCAGTTCCATTCTGAGCCCTCAGCTTTCATCTCTCTCTCATTGTATTATTGTAATACAATCATCATTCGCTCTCAGCTTTCGCAGTTGTTCGTCGTCCCTAGTCTCCATCCAACTTGGACTGAAAAGTTCGATATTTTTTTTAAGCAAAAAAAAGATATGGCTTCCAACAACGGCAACAACGGCAACAACAACAAGGGGAAGGCGCCTGCCAGGCGCACCTCACCCCGCCTTTCGCCGGAGGGCACGCCCTCCACCACCGATGCGAGGGTGACGCCCAACGTCCCTTCCGCACGGTGGTCGCTGACCAACCCAGGCGTCGGGGCCCGCAGGTGGGGCCCGGCGCCCGGGGGATGGCGAGCGGGCGGCCGTTTGCCACTGGCGGTTTGTCCGCCATGGCACCTGGGGGGCAGGTCCCCCGGGCACGACGTTCACCCGTCGCAGGTGACGGGGGTCGTGAGCGGAGTGATTCCTCCGAGGAGGATGGCGAGGTGCCGCCTGCGAGGCCTCGGCCTTCGCTTGAGCTTTCGTCGCAGACACCTGCGACGTCTGGCAACCTTTCCGTGGGCCGACAGATGGCCACCATGGACATTGACCGGTATGGGGAACATGTTCCGCCCCCGGTCATGTTCGGGCGCCCACCCCATTTTCTCCCCCTTGGGGAGGACGACATCCCGGCGTTCATTGCGGTGAACGGCCGGATCTTGCTCGATCGTTTTCAGTTGCTTCCAGATGAGCAGATACACGCGATAGAGGTTCATCGGGTGCACTCGCTGATCGAGGGGCGTCTTAGGATGCAGTCCCACTGGTTCAGGTGGCGGTTTGGCTGTACTGTTTCGCCAATCGGCCGCGGCACAACCCCGGCACTGTTGATCAGTGGGCGTCCAGGCAGCGCCAGAGAGAGGCGCTGCGCGTGGTCTCCAGACCAGAGATCGCGCTGACTCCGTTGCCAGCGTGGCCCCAAGTCACGCCAGTTGGCTGGGGCCCGGATAGGCGTGAGGCGGCTGCGATGCCGCCTGCGACGGGGCGCGGGGCGGCAGACGCCCCCAACACGCCCATGGGTGGTGAAGCCACCCAGGACCCTCTGGCAGGTCAGAGGGTCCAACCTCAGCCGCAGGCTCCCCCGCCCCGCGTGGGGGGCCAGGTGGCTGAGGAGGCCACCGGGGTCGCAGGGACCCCGGCGGCGACACAAGCGCCCGGGGTCGCAGGGACCCCGGCAGCGACGCCGGCGCCTCCGGCGCTGGCGGGGGATGCAGCCCCCATGGAGGGTGTCACGGGCACCTCCAGCGGCTCTGGGGGGCAGGCCCCCTCTAGTCGCACCAAGGACAAGTCCCTGGCAGGGCCGGAGGGGCCCCAGGGTCCCACCGCAGCTGGGCAGCAACCAGCACTGCTGGAGGGCGACCTGCAAGGTCGCGACTTCATCACCCTGGTGATGAGGCCGTGTGGCGTGCCATACAGACAGCCACAGCCTCCTTCCGTGGGCTGGCCGACAGGAGCCAGCAGATGCATGTCGCGGAGGCGGGCAGCCTGGTGTGTGCAATCATCACGCACATCCTGGGCCTGCCCAACCTCCAAGAGGGCACACGCAGGGTGTGCGACGACCTGCTGCCTGCCCTGCAGGCTCTCCTCTCAGGGAGGAGGGTGCAGGGCAGCAGGGTGCGTCTGGTGCGTTTGCTGGAGCTCCTACACAACGCCATCCTGAGAGGGGCGGGTAGGTGGCTAACTCTGCCTACCTGGTTGCATCACAATCTTACTAACCCTACTGACGATGAAGTGTCCCTCTCTCCCACCTTCCATGATTGGGAGGAGGCCCGCAGCAGGAGGCGGGAAGTGACACACACTCACACCCCCACCAGCCCACCCCTATGTTGTCTAACCCTCCTACACAGCCCATGTTTGCCCATCCTGCTCAGCTCACTCAAGTAGCACTTCCCTCTCAGCAGGTCTCTCCTGTGAATGCTGCAGCAGCAACACCATCTTCTCCCTCTCCCCCTGCATCCCCCTCTAGGTTGCCCACTTACAATGAAAACCGTCCTGTGGATAGGATTAATGTCAGGGGGCTGCCTGAGGGGTATACTAGGGAGCAGGGGAATCATGCACTTCTCTCTCTGCAGCTGGCTAGGGAGGAACTGAATGTCAAGAATTGGTTTGGATCTCTCATGCAGGGGGATTTTTACCATCAGTCCTCTTCTCAGATTCAGAATCTCATTCTTGTCTTCCAGCGTAGGTATCCCAAGTGGCAGGACACGCAGGCTAGGGCAGTTTGGGAGGCTTTCATGAAGGAGCTAACTGACCTCCTCTCCACCCCCTCATCTGTGGACATCTATGGGGCATTCAGGTGGGTAGAGGAATACAGGGTCACATCAGTGGACTATGTGGCTGAGACAAAGAAATATGAGCTAGCCATCAAAGCACGTCCTGATGTCCAGCAGCTAGATCACAAGTTCTTGCTGCGTTCCTTCCTTGAGAAACTCAAACTTGACAAAAACACCTACGCCATGCTTGCAACAGGAATGGCAAAGTACTGGGAGGACATGAAGGAGGCATTGGATTATATCAAGCTGGCCTTGGCTCCCCTTAGCCAGGGGGCCATGGGCACCTCTGTAAAGAGGGTCAGGGGGGAAGAGAGGGAGGAGGAGGATAGGGAGAGGGAAGACAGGAGCAAGAGACCTGTCACTATGGCAGAAGTCAAGTCCCTGCTGGGACAAATGTTTAAGGGCAAGGGCAAGGGCAAGGGCAAGGGCAAGGGCAAGGGCAGGGGCTGGGGCAAGGGCAAGGGTAAGGGGCAGTCTCCCTCCAAGGGGGGCAGCTCCAGCAACAACAACAACAACAGTAACAACAACAACAACAACAACAACAACAACAACAACAACAACAACAATAACAACAACAACAACAAGAAGCAGGACAAGGAGGACAAGTCTTCTCAGCGGTGCACCCGCTGTGGCATGAAGTACCACCTGCGGCCCACCTGCCGCAAGAACGTGGACGAGCTGGGGCATTTGGACGTCCTGTGCCACAAGTGCCACGGGCCGCCCCACGGTGACCCCAAGGACTGCAAGCGGCCTCCTTACGGCAAGAAGTGTGAGTCTCCCTCTCATGCTGGCTTGAGTGTGCCTGCTTCACCTTCTTCTTCTGCATGCCCCACTGTCAGAGCAGTGAGCAGTTCTGGAAAGGTGCTACAGCTGGTTTCAGAAGATTATGTCTCTAAACCAACCTTCACATCTATGGTTCCCAAGGTGTGCAGAGTGTCCCCAGCAGAGGATGCTCAGATCAGTTTTCAGGAGCTTGCTTTGCAGTTGCATTTCCTTTATGGGCATGAAGTGAGTGCAGAGGTGGTGGCAGCAGCAATAGGGGGGGCAGCACTCAGACGTGCATGCCAGGTGGTCAGATCCCACTGCCAGCATTGTCAGTTCAATGCACCCAAACCCCCTAAGTGGCATGTAGCTACCCCACCTAAGAGCAAGGGCAGGGTGGTAGGAGATGTCTTTCATATCAAAGGACAATCTTACTTGGCACTTAAAGATGCATGGTCAAGGTACACAACCATTGAACCATTACCTGGAATGGACAAGACACAGTTGCTCAGGGCTCTCTTGATTGCTCAGGCCAGGTACTACCCTGTGGAGGCATTGTTACTGGATCAGCAGTTCACATGTCTTGCCAATGAACCAGGGTGTGAGGCTATTGATCTGGCTGGGCTAGAAGATCATGAGAGGCAAGGCATTATTGAAAGGGCCATCAGGTCCATTAAAACCCTTGTAGCCAAAGAAGATGGCAATCTGCTGGCTGACAGTGGGTCCTATGCTGACAGAGCTCTGTGGTCCACCAGGTTGTGCCAAGTCCTCAACAGGAGGCCACTCATGAAAACCCCACAAGGGGTGGTCATTACACCAGATGGATTGCATGCAGGCATTTATCCACCTGAGGTACTAGCCCTCTACAACGCACAGCGAGCACAGACAGCTAGCAGGTTAGCTGTCAAGGATGCAAAGCATCCACGTCCCACCTTCAGAGAAGGGGATCAGGTCCTATTCTACAAGGAGTCGGGACTAGGCAAGGTGGGTACCTGGCATGGGCCAGCCACCATCCTAAAGTTTAACACCACTGGCAGGACAGTGTTAGTTAAACACAATGACACGGGAAAAATTCACAGGTGTTCACCTCACAGGATGAAATTGTATTTTCCAACTGTGTCAGACGTGGCAGAGGAGGAAGA
The DNA here is from genome assembly GCA_009746045.1 of Mesostigma viride. Lineage (NCBI taxonomy): Eukaryota > Viridiplantae > Streptophyta > Mesostigmatophyceae > Mesostigmatales > Mesostigmataceae > Mesostigma > Mesostigma viride. The sequence goes on from RPFO01001534.1 coordinate 33,131, forward strand.
GCTGTTGGCCGACAGCCCTGTACAGTTGCCTGGCATCCCAGCGTTGCCCAGTGAGTGGTTGTTTGGAACACCCACTGGTGAGTGTGAGAGCCACACCCACTGTGACACCCAGGTCACCCTTGATGATTGCAGGCAGTCACTGCAGGATTGGCCCCCTGCAGCAGAGGGTCACATTGGCAAAACAGGTGATCAGCAACCTATCACCTCTACAAGTGTGAACATAGCTCAGCCACTAGCTGCACCTTCCAAACGCAGCCTAGCAGACGCTGTTCGCATTTTACAAGCAGCTCATAGAGCCAAAGCTCAAACTGCTGCAGGATCAGCTAAGGTGGGGAAGGTTGGGCAGAATGACAATAGCCCATTTATGGTTGCAGTGGACACACAAGCCCAGGTCAGCATTATCAGTGCCCTGGCTGTGCCCCATTTGCCTTTGGAACCTTCACCCTGGCACCATGTGGCTGATTTCTCAGGGCAGTCATCCCTCAAGGTATTAGGTCAGGTCATGTTGACTATACTCGGTATCCCCACTCCTTTTCAGGTATTGGAAGGTTATAAAGGGAATGCTTTGTTGGGGGATCCTTTTCTCTGTTACCCTGGTGTCCTCATATCCAGTGATAGACTATCCATCCAGGACATGGGTGGTGTTGATCTGAATCATTTCAAAATTTCTCTTGAAAAACTTCTTAACACCAACATTGCTTCTGTAAAATTTGCTACACCCAAGTATGCCCCAGGGCAAGAACCCTGTGTGGCAGACCTGGTTCACAACCAAAAACTTCATCCCAACTCATTTGGATTGGGCAAGCATGATGTGGCTAAAATGTCTCCTCTTTCTTATGAACAGATAGAGCAAGACTGTCGCACACACATAGGATTCCTAAAATGGGTGGAGGCCTTTAACAAGGCCAGGGAAGAATGGGTAGTGCCAGATCCTCTTAGTCCTTCTCATACTCCCCTGTCACACCTATTGACAAAAAGCCTGCAGGGTGCAAGCACTTGCGCCTGAAGTTTGTGTGTAAACATAAGCCAGCAGCAGATGGGTCAGTCATCTTTCATGCTAGACCTTGTGTGACAGAGTTCAAGGGCACCACTGATCTGACAGAGGCAGAGTTGTACACGCCAGGCATTCAGCAAACATCCCTAAAAATCTTGCTGTCTGTCTTTGTGGGTCATCTCAATGATGGGGATGACTATATCTGTAAGGCTACAGACATTAAAAGGGCTTTCCTGAAAGGCTCACCTGAGATAGCACAACAAGTGTGGCATGGTCAGGTGTACGTAGTCTCCACTCCCAGAGTTTGGGCAAAACACATCCCTCAGCAGTACCTGAAAGCTAACATAGGTGTTGAAGGGCTGCAATCAGCTCCTCGCATTTTCAGGATGTCAGCTCAGGCTGTGTTTGAAAAGTTAGGGGCTAGATATGATGACATAGACCCTTGCTTCTTTGTGGTCCCACACCCTCATGGCATTCTCACCTTTGTGTGGCATGGGGATGATCAGCTGATTGCTGGGCCAAGGCGTGCTGTGGATGATTTTATTCAACAAGTGTCACAGCATTTTGAGATTGGCAAGCAAGTAGAGCTGGGCACCACTGCCATAAAATTTTGTGGCACAATGTTACAACTCCAGCAGCATCAAAACCAGTGGGTGTGTGCACTCTACTCTCCCAATGATTACATGCACAGCTGCTTGGAGGTTTTGCAAACAAAAATCAAACCTGGAGCCTGTCCTACCATTAGAGGCAAGCTGGGGTGGTTGTGCTCAACGTGTGCACCTCACCTGGCTGTGGTTAGCAGAGTTGATGATGATGTCTTGATGCAAGTAGGTCACAAAGCCATCACCAAAACTCTCCAGGAGGGCCCTCCCCTTATCTTGCACTCCTTGGATCTCCACAAAACCATTCACATCCAAGCTATGATGGATAGTTCCATGGAGTCCAGGCAGATTACCAAGATGCAGGCAAGGGAGTCAGGCTTGTATTTTGTGCAGAATGATGATGCACCCTTGTCTCTCATTTCATGGTACAGCCGGTTGCATAGACGCAAGGCTGTCAGCAGCAATGCTGCTGAGTGCAGGGCAGTGGTGTCAGCAGTGCTTCATGCCAGGTACTTGAATCATGTGCTGGTTTGGTTGCAGATGCAAGCAGGCAGCAATGCTGGGGTGGTGGCACACTTGCTCACTGACAGTCAGTCAGTCCTCAGTTTCCTTGCTAACCCCTATGCTGTCCACACTGATCTTGACTGGGTGGTCCTGAAACAGGAGTCCACCTACTGGGAGTCCACCCGTCACGTGGAGGACAAACACAACGCTGCTGATGCACTCACTAAAGTGCCTCAGCAGGCAGCTGAACAATATCAGCTGTTGTACCACTTGATGAACCCCTATGGCAAGCAGGCAACCCTGCCCCATAGGGGGGACGCCTAGCAGGGTCCTGTTCACCAGGGCCGCCTAGGTCACCCAGTACCCCTTGGGCAGGTCCAAGGGGTAGGTTGTGGCTTCCAGCAAGGGGGGTTGGTTGGAGTCTGTTTTCATACATCTGCGTGCCCTATGCCCAATAAAATCTGTTTTGATTTTCTCAACACCATGGAATTTCGTTATGCACACCTTCATAGGTGGGCATGGGATGTATCTCACACCTTTATTCCCTAGGGCGTATGCCTTGGTGGAATGGCCTTGAGCTCAGTGGCTCAGGTGCCCCCATTCAAGTGGAGGGTCAAAGCTCCCTTGACAGGTGGTTACCCAGGACCCCAGTTCACTGTGGATATCCTGGGCCACCTGGCCTTACTGTTCAGTGGCAGTAAAGGCATGGGTGCTGTCATGTTGTCTAGTACAACGTGCTCAGCACAGGTGCAGGATGAAATATTCCTGTCACCTGTCACCAGGACTTCAGTCACCCATGTGCAGGGCAGGGGTGGCTGGTCTCCCACGTTGTGCAGGTGCAATGTGGCCAGGTCCAGGATGTCATAGTCCTGTCACCTGTCACTCGGACTTCAGCCCCCTCTGTGCAGGGCAGGGGTGGCTGGTCCTCACATGTTGTGCAGGTACAACATGGACAGTGCAGGGTGCAATAAACCTGTCCACTGTCACTCCTCAGGTTGCAGGTAACCTGAGCTCAGTTGACCCAGCCTGGCTGGGTATTTTCTCTCTGAGTGGGCGATGATGATGGAACAACATGGAACCTCTTAAACGGTTACCTTGGCATTTTTTTACAAGGCTCTCTTGGCTGGTGGTGCACTCCCTGGATAGGCAGACAGGCATAGCTATCTCCCTTGTGAGCTCGCGAGGAGGAGGAACTCCCCGGGCATGTTGAGCTAAACGTGATGCCATCACAAGTATTGCACGAGTTCTGGGGCCCATCTTTTTCAGTCCAGATGTTGCAGTATGGGTGTCAGTTGCTCAGCACCTCAGTCAGCTTGGAGTCAGTCTCCTAGCTGGGCAGGGTCAGGCTTGAAGTCGCTAGCCTTCAACCTGAAAGGAAAACATAATGGGAGTTAGATGAGATGCTTAGGCTGACACACGGATTTCCGGCCTGCGCGCCGCGTATTGCCTACCGCGGCTGAGCGGGACACCTCAGTACAGTACGGCAGGGTGTACGGTACTGAGGTGTCATGTGGACCGATGTGCGGTTAGTGCCAGACTGTTCCTAGGTGCTAGCTCGACCCGCCAGGTCCGGTGTAGCCGGGCCTGACGGGCCGAGTCTTAGCTGGATGCTAGTGACGTGGTCGCATGGCATTGCAGTGTACACTTGTCCACTGGTCGTGTGCTGCAGGTAGCACCGCCATAGGCATATAGGCGTAGCACTGGGGAGTGCCACAGCACCCGAGTCTGCCCAGTTCCATTCTGAGCCCTCAGCTTTCATCTCTCTCTCATTGTATTATTGTAATACAATCATCATTCGCTCTCAGCTTTCGCAGTTGTTCGTCGTCCCTAGTCTCCATCCAACTACCGGGAACCGGGACGTCCGCGTCCGTCCTCGCCCCCGTCGTCGTCGCCCTCCGTCCCGAAGCCGTCCCCTCCGACCGTCCCGCTGCCGTCCTTGCTTCTCCACCAGGACCCGGACGATCGGTCGCGCGTCGATCGGAACCCGGCTCCGAAGAACGAGCGAGCCGAATGGAATCCGGGCGCCATGAGCGGATCGATCGAGTCGAGTCGCGCGAAAACCGCGGTATAAAGGGAGGGGACATTTTCTCGTCCCGTTCGTGCACGAGACGCGCGCGTCTCTCCCCCCCCCTCCCTTCCCCGACAAAAGACACGCGGACATGGGCAACGTCCTTGACACTCTCCGCGGACTCGTGGACGGTCTCGTCGTCCGCGCGTACCCGTACCTCCACGGACACCGGGACGATCCGGACGAACTCTACCGCGGGTACACGAACCGAGAGGCGTACGAGCAGTTCCTGGCGGACGTGGACCGAGAAATCCGCCTGCGCGCGGAGAAGGGCCATAGCGGGTGGTTCGACCTGGCGACGAGGGAGGATCTGGAATCGGCGCGCCAACGCGCGACGCCCGAAAACTGGCACGAGGTGTTCGACGGGTTGTACGCGAACGACCCCGAAAGGACCGCTGTCGCCGGACTGGCGCACCCGTCCGTAACTTGACAAAAAAAGCGACGAACGCGCGAGTCCGCGAGTCCGCGAGTCCGCAAAAGAGTCCTAGGAGTGAGACTCTAGCGTTACCAAACAAACAAAGACGCCACGTGGCATTTATAAATCGATTGTATTGAATAAAAAATCGTAATAAACGGAATTATCGTCCACGCATCATCAAACCAACGCAAACACGTCACTAGTAGAAAGCTAGTCTAATTCCCCGCATCGCACTCGACGTCGCTCTCGCGGACCACGACGCCCGGCGCGAGGGCCAGGCCCTCGACCCACTTCACGTTCTTGGCAGGCGGGCCGTCCACCGTGACGTCGCGGCCCCTCTTCCGCCCGCTCAATCGGATGCCGCGTGCGGCCAGCTGTGCGGCGACCACCTCGTTGGGGACGGTGAAGCGCCGGGACGCCGGCCATCCGAGGTGACGCTCGAAGTAGAGGTGTCGGAAGGCGGACAAGGACATGCGAGCGTCCGGCACGCGCGCGAACAGACGCGACGGGAGATCTCCGACGAACGGCTCGGCGCGCGTCGCTTTAACGCCCCCAGACGCGCGGACGGCAGCCGAAATCTGGCTCGACACGTTCGGCGACACGCGGAGGGCGGCGACGGCGTCCTGCCCGGATCCGGCCGCGTCTTCGAGGGGCGTCTGGAGGGGCAAGGCGTCCTCCGCCGTCGAGGGCCATCCGAGTACGTCCGTCAGGTGATCCGACATGTGCGTCCCGGCCCTCGTCCTCCCCTTGGCAGACTCGTCGTAGTCCCAGGAGACCTGACGCCTCATCTCGGCGATCGTCCTATCGAGCCACTCGGGGCGCGGGACGCGCTTGCGGTCGTACGCGCGCCGGGCGACGCGGAACTGGCACAGATGTGCGAACGCATGGGGGCGTCGAAGGTGGGACTCGAACGCGTCCTCCTCGTCCGTGCACTCGAGACGGTCCAGATCCTCCTCATCCAGCACGGCGGAGGTCTCGGCGAGCCGCGCTTGTATCAGCTCCTTGCGCGCGATCGCGGCGAAGTACCCGTCGTCGTCGAAGGACGCGGGCTTCGGGAGCGGCGACGGGTCGAACGGGTACCCGCCGGCCGGAGGACGGACGAGGAGACGGCAGAGCGTCAGGCCGTCGCCGAAATCGCTCACGACGGCGCCGTAGGCGGCGGCGATGGCGGATATCAGGTTGAAATGCGCGCCGCGCGCCTGCGGGCGGTCGCCCGCCAGGCCGGACCGGTCGTACGCCGGCAGGCCCTTGGACAGGAGGAAGCGGTCCATCTCGTCGGCGAACTGGGACGTCGTGACGCACGCCGAGTCCCTCGGGTCCCTGACGACCGCGGCGTCGAACCAGGCGCACACGGCGCGGCACAGCGTCCTGGGATCCATCGGCGCGCGGACACTCGGGACATCCCGCGCGTCCTCGACCGACCCACAGGACACGAGGGGGCGAGTGGATCGACCTCCATGGGGGTGACAGACAGGGAGGGGTCCGGCACCGCGGCGGGACCGTCGGACTCGCCCGGCGTCCCCGCGAGACTATTGGACACGTCCCGTGTCTCGTTCATTCTACCGTGCGCGCTTCTATCGTTGAGAGGGAGAGAGGAAGGGATGAGGGGAGACGAGGGTCTCGGCGGCTCATGTAGGCGCACTCCTCCCGATCCTCCGAACCGACACGGATCCGATCCTCCGAACCGACACGGGGATCGTCCGTCCCGCGGATCGACACGGCGCCAATCGACGATCGACGGTCCCAAACCCGCGAATCGTACCCGAATCGCGTCCGTCCCGCGGATCCGGCGCACCGTACGTGGACCTCCCCGTGGACCTTCCCGTGGATCTCCTCGTGCCAGGACCCTACCCGTCCCCCAATTTCCCGCCAAAACCGAGCGATCCGATTGGTCGCTACTTGGAGCGCCGCGCCATCCGTCACATCGGCGAAACGGAGCGATCCGATTGGTCGATACTCGGAGCGCCGCGCCGATTCGGCCCGAAACGGGTGCATCCCTCCGTTCCACCCTCCCTTTTTGCCCTCTTCACCCCCTTTTTTGACCCCCGACAACCCCCTTCCCGACCCCCGAAAAAGGCCTGTTCCGGTGTTCCGGCTCCCCCCCCTGGGCCGGTATCATTTGGAAAACTTTTTTTTTTATGGCCAGGAAAATGGCGTTTTGGACTTAGCCGATTTCGGCCTCCTCTCTCTCTCTTCCCTCTCTCTTCCCTCTCCCCTCTCCCTCCGATTCGACCCGATTCGGCCCGAGTCGACCCGAGAGTCCCCGATCCGACCCGAGAGTCCCCGATCGACCCGAAACTCCCCGAGTCAGCCCGAGATCTCCACGGAGAGCGCCGCGCCGATTTCCCCCAATTTCCCGCCAAAACCGAGCGACCCGATTGGTCGCTACTCAGAGCGCCGCGCCGATTCGGCCCGAAACGGGTGCATTCCTCTGTTCCACCCTCCCTTTTTGCCCTCTTCACCCCCTTTTTTGACCCCCGACAACCCCCTTCCCGACCCCCGAAAAAGGCCTGTTCCGGTGTTCCGGCCCACCCCCCTGGGCCGGTATCATTTGGAAAACTTTTTTTTTTATGGCCAGGAAAATGGCGTTTTGGACTTAGCCGATTTCGGCCTCCTCTCTCTCTCTCTTCCCTCTCTCTTCCCTCTCCCCTCTCTCTCCTCTCCCTTCCCGTCTTTACATATCCAGGGTATAGGGTTCTATTTATTTATTTTTCCTATAAAATCAGTTTTATAAATGATACCAGCACGCCCCCTCCGGGAATAGGAACGGTATATATAGGCGGCTATTCGTCCTATTTAACCGTGGGGCGTGAATAGGACACCGTCTTATATATCCTATTTCCGGGATGGCGTGCCGGTATCTTTTCTAAAACTGATTTTATAGGAAAAATAAATAAATAGAACCCTATACCCCTGGATATATAGGGACGGGAAGAGAGGGGAGAAGAGAGAGGGAGAGGAGAGAGAAAGGAGAGGGAGAGAGAAAGGAGAGGGAGGGAGAGAAAGGGGAAGAGGAGAGGCCGAAAACGGCTAAGTCCAAAACGAAGGATTTCGGTCCCAGAAAAATTTTTTTTTCAAATGATACCGGCCCAGGGGGGGTGGGCCGGAACACCGGAACAGGGCTTTCTCGGGGGTCGGGAAGGGGGTTTTCGGGGGTCAAAAAAGGGGGTGAAGAGGGCAAAAAGGGAGGGTGGAACAGAGGGTACACCCGTCTCTGGCGCGGCGCTTATAGTTCCGTCGAATCCGTCGACGCCACGTGGCACTCTCTATGTCAGCGGCGCCAATTCTCGTGTCCAATCGGATTCGCCGAATTTCGGTTACGCCTCCGCCTTCCCCGCCTCCCCCGCCCTCCCCGTGGCCCCCCGCCTTCCCCGTGGCCTCCCCGCGTCCCTTCGACTCCTCTACGGCCACGCTCCACACCGGCCGCGCCAAATTTCGTAACCAATAGAACCTCGCCACGTGGCATTCCACACCGGCCGCTCTAAATCTCCCTTCGTCCAGAGGAATCGCCCGGCGACGTCTTCCTCTGCAGGACCTCGTCTCCAGAGGAATCACCCTGTGACGTCTTCCTCTGCAGAGGAATCAGCCATCACTCACCTCGTGTCCAGATGAAGCAAACATCGCACACTCCTCTTCCAGAGGAATCAGCCCGGCGACGTCTTCCTCTGCAGATGAAGCAACCTCGTGTCCAGAGGAATCAGCCCGATTCGTCTCACATCACAGAGGATTTACACTGTGATCTCTTCCTTCCAGAGGAATCAGCCATCACGCATCTCGTGTCCAGAGGAATCAGGCATCACACACCTCTCCCCAGAGGAATCGGCCAGAGTAAGCTCGGTTTCAAGCCGAGTCCGCCCTCCGCCCCCTGCCTCCGCCGGCGCCCGCGCGCGCTCACGTCCGCGGCTTGCTGCCCAGCATCTCGAGCCGCAGCACGAGCGTCCAGTCGCCCACGACGGGCCGCGCGCCCGCGGTCAGCGGGCTGGCCGCGTCCAGGTGGCACACGCGCACGCGGAACGAGCCCCCGTCCCTGAGCAGCCGCGGGTTCGCGACGGGCAGGTAGTTCTGCTGGTTGACCACGGTGACGTCGGACGCGAGGTTCGAGAGCGCCGTCTCGGCCGCCAACAGCGTCATCCCCCCGTCCGCCGCCCCGAGGAACCCGTCCGAGTAGATCCCCACGACCCGGCTGGTGCCCGCGGGCACGAAGCCCTTCACGCACGCGTAGAGCAGATGCATCTTCCACCGCGGGCCGAGCAAAGGCGCGGACTCGTCGGCCGACACGGTCACGACCCACTCGTTGGCCGCGCTCGTGGTCGCGTCGGTCACGTTGGCCGCGTCGGAGTGGATCGTCAGCACGCGCACGTCGGACATGGTTCGGGTCCGGATCCGGATACGATTCCCTGAGAACTTTTCGCCGCCGCCGCCGGCTCGTCGGCTAAAAATAGACGATCTCGTCGTCGACGGACAGCTCCTCCTCGACCGCGCCCGCCGCCGCGAGCGCCGCCAGCTCCTCGTCCTCGTCCCCCTCGATCCCGACGATCGCGTCGTGCGTGCGGTCGTACCCGTCGGCCGCGGTCCCGGCCGCGAGCTCCATCACGTCGAACTCCTCGAGTCCCTTGGGTATGACGTAGGCTACCATCATGACAATGCGTACGACGCGGATGCCGATCCGCACCGCCCTGGCCACGCGCGCCCCTTTGGTGCCCAGGTAGCTCTGCAGCCCGCCCATGTTAAAAGCTTTAAGGGGTGAGTTGAATCGGAGTAAAGCCTGGAGCCCCTGCTCCCGCTTGATCGCCTCGCGGATAATCTTCGAGCCCACTTTCCGGAACAGCAGCTTGAGCACGCCGTTGAACGCGGTCTGGAGGAACCCGGACGACTGCTGCACGGCCGGCGGGATCCCCTGCGCGGCGGCGAGCTGCAGCATTCGCTTTCGTCGGGCGTCGGGCGCGGCACCCTCCCGCCTGTGGTACGGCGACGCGACGGTCATGTGGGAGTTCGGAGATACTTCCCCCGTACACATTTTTCCCCGTACTCCCCGTGGTTCCCCGACCTCCATGTACTTCCCTCCAATCCATATGCGCCACGTGGCGGGTGTATGACAAGCCAAGTGACATTGTCCGAATTGCGGTTACGACACCACGCCTCCCTGGATACTCTCCGTACATCCCCGTGCTTCCCCGTATCCCCCCGTACCCCCGTGGTTCCACGACCTCCTCGTACTTCCCTCCAATCCACTCGCGCCACGTGGCAGGTCGCATGTCCTCGACGACCACTCCCTGGATATCCGCCCGCCCGTCCGCGTACATCCGGACTGTCCCTGGGTCCGGCGGACGTCTGACATGTCCTCCGGTCCAGCGGACGTCTGACATGTCCTCCGGTCCAGCGGACGTCTGACATGTCCTCCGGTCCAGCGGACATCCGGACTGTCCCTGGGTCCCCGGACACCTGGTATGTCCTCTGGTCCCTGGACATCTGGAATGTCCTGGACCCTGTTGCGTACCCTTGGGTCCCTGGAGAGTCCCTGTCTTCCTTGGCCTCCCTGGGAATCCCTAGATATCCTGGGATTTCCTGGGAAATCCATAGACCCTGGGAACTATCCACACCCCTCCCTGGGAACTAACCAGCAACTAGTAGGAACTACCGCGAACTACCGGGAAGCGTACGGGAAGCGTACGGGAAGGTCCCTCGGGGTCACGTCGCGAAGCGGTTGTAGCTTCCTAGGAATGGCATCCTACTATAGGCGATTTATCCCCCGCTTTGCAACCATTGCCGCTCCGATTAATCACCTCTTGAAGAAGGACGTGCCCTTTGATTGGACGCCGGAGTGCCAGCAAGCCTTTGACCTTCTCAAGTCCCGTCTGACCACAGCCCCAGTGCTGATCTTGCCTGACCCCAGCAAACATTTTGTGGTGGCGTGCGATGCCAGCAAGGTGGCCATCGGCGGTGTGCTACTCCAGGACCATGGAAACGGCCTACAACCGATAGAGTACATCTCACGCACTATGATTCCTGCAGAGCGCAACTACCCCGTACATCAACAAGAGCTCTTGGCTCTCGTTTACTGCTGCCATACGTGGAAACACCATCTGCATGTTGGGCGCGCAATTTGATGTGGCCTTGAGTGAGACCAATGAGGCAGACCCGTATCGCCTGATAATTCATACGGACCACCGCCCTTTAACACACGTGCTGACACAACCCAATCTGGTGCCCCGCATGGCCCGTTGGCTGGAATTTCTAGCCCAGTTTGCCCCTTTTAAAATCCAATATGTAAAGGGGGCTGAAAACATTGTCCCAGACGCGCTGTCCCGGCGCTCTGACTATTTCTTTTACTCTGACATGGACGTGCTGAATACCACGGTGGTCCCCTCTCCTATCCCAATTGTACCATCCTATGGTGCTACCCCGGACACCGAGGAATATCATGACTTATTTCATGTCCCCATGGCCCTGCCCGACTTGCAGTCCTACTGTCCTCTTGCGTCTGAGGGCAGGTCTATACCTCCGGTAGGGGGGGAGGGATCTGACCCAGAGATTCAAAAACTTTTGCGCGTCCCTCTGTGTCATGTGGCCAAACAGGTTTATAAACCTTTAGAACCTGTGGGGGAGCTCCTATTATTCGGTAAGGCTGCGGCTGACGTTTTCAAGCCAAAAGCCGACACCGACGTCGCCATGCCTGACTCTGACCTCGAGCGGCTGATTAGTCGTTTCACAGTAACCGAGCCAGAGGCACAAGCCGCTGTAGCTGCTCACCCCCAACGGATGGGAGACTATCCTTGTCGGTTCGAGGGAGGTTTTCTGTACGTCCAGCTCCCGTCTGAAGCGTGGAAATTGTACGTTCCAGCCTTATGTCGCCCATCCCTTCTTTACGAGCTCCATGACGCTGCTCTGGGCGGTCACAAGGGTTCCCAGCGCCTAGTGGAGATCCTCCGCCGGTCGTACTACTGGCCACATATGCGTCGCGACGCCGAGGAATACGTTCGTACGTGCCAGTCTTGTCAGATTATGAAGCCCCGTAATACCGGGTCCCAAGCGGAGCCCCAAGAGATCCCTGACCCATTGCGCCCGTGGGACAGCATTATGATGGACTTCGTAGGCCCCCAAGGGCAATGCTCAGATCCTTGTTTTTGTGGATCGCCTTACTAGGCGCTGCCACTTGGTGCCATGTCCCTTGACCCTCACCTCCCGTGACTGTGCCCTATTATACCTGCAGAACGTTTTCAGATATCATGGTCTTAGCCGGCAGTTCATTGCTGATCGTGATAAGCTGTTCACTGCCTCTTTCTGGCAAGAGTTCTTCGCAGCCTTGGGCACCAAAGTACACCTTGGCACCGCCTACTACAGTTCGTCCTCCCATCTGGTTGAGCGTCTTAACCGTGTGGTTGAGGAGGCCCTCAAGCATTACGTGAGTAGTGATGGTGGTGATTGGGAGGATTACTTACCCCTCATAGAGTTCTCCCTCAACAACTCTCCACATTCTGCTCATGGGATGACCCCCTTTCTGCTCGATACTGGACAGCACCCGTTGACTCCCACGGATTTGCTGACTAGTCCCCTTCTTACCCAGGACACACTCAAGCGCAGCACCATTCAAGGAGTGAATGAGCTGTTGAGTAAGATGGTTAAGTCCCATGAGAGCGCAGTGATCGGCTATCGTGCCGCTCGACAGAAGTACATGGCCCGCATCCGCGCCTCCCTTGACCGTCGCACTCCGCCTATTCAGGTAGGCGATCTTGTCCTGGTAGAAGGTCCCCAGCTCGGCCGTTTTGCTCACAAGGTCGAAGCTGATCTCAAGGTAAAACTGCGCCCTCACTTCCTTGGACCCTATAAGGTAGTGGAGCAGCGCGGTGATGTCACCTTTCGCGTAGCTGTCCCTGAAACATGGGGCACCTCCGGTGTTTTCCACCGCAATCAACTCAAGCTCTACCACCAGAGTTCGTTTCAGGGACGGGAGACCCCTCCGGCGCCCTTGGAACACAATCCGGAGACGGGAGACGTGGAGGATGAAGTGGCTGCAATCATTGGCCACCGCGACGTCAAGAAGGGTCGCGGAAACCTCCGCCAATACCGCGTCAAATGGATGTATTCCAGGACAGATGTAGAGAACAGTTGGTTCTCCGAGAAAGAGTTGGAAGGGTGTGCCCGTCTGTTGTCTGAATACAAGGCCTCTCTCAAAAACAAGTAAGCTTACAGAAGTTCCTGGATTGTTGTGCGTTCGGTTGGTTGTCCCCTCCCATGTCAACAGATGTCACCACGCGGCAAAGAACCGCAGAGGAACCCCAGCCCGCCACGCAATCCGGGCGGAAGCGTCCCCGTGAAAGTACCGATTGAGGAAGAATCGGGCTCTGAACCGGAGGAGCATTATGAGGAGGAGCATTATGAGGAGGAGCATTATGAGGAGGAGGATTATGAGGAGGAACAGTATGAAGAGGGCCAGTTCGAAGAAGAGTATGAGGAGAACCCTGAGTTCACGCATGCTGAGTCTTACCCGGTTGAGGCCGACCCGACCTCCCACGAGCAGGCGTACCAACCTGAGCAACCATGTCCAGATGGTCCAGGTGTTCTCCCTCTCCCGAGCATGGAGCCCTCCCCGTGGATACAAGCGCAGCCCGGCCCGTCACAGCCAGTCGGGTATGTGTTGGCGCCGCCATGGACTCCGCAGGCTTCACCGTATGGTGGTTATGGAATGGTGCCCGCTGGTTATCCTGTCTACCACCCGTCACCAGATCCATCCGGCGGTTATGCTATGCCTGCACTCGCGAGCCCAAGCGACTTGGCCGATCATGATAACAAGCGGATCGACCGGTTATGCTCTACTATGGAGCAAATGCTTAAGCTTATGACCCAATCGGCTGTAGCCCCTGGCGCCGCCAATCCCACGGCTGGCAACGGCTCCATCGCTGGCGTAGCAGTAAGCGCCTCACCCCTGCCTGTGGTCCCGGTACCACCAGTGGCCCCTGAGTCTGCTGTGGCCCCTGAGTCTGTTGTGGCCCCTGAGTCTGCTGTGGCCCCTGCGCAGTGCAAGAATCCCCCGTCAACCCCGATGCCGAAGGCTGAGCCTGCTTCTTCGGGAAATCCCGTGTCGGCCACCCCAGCCGCGTCTTCAGCATCGTCGATGCAGTCGCCCACCGCGACCTCCATCCGGAAGACTTCGGAGCTCCCTGGCGCTTCCATTGGCCCAAGTAGCGGTTTCGCTTCGCGTCCTGTGGGCCGTGGAGGTGGTAGGGGTATGGCTTTTCAGCGGCCTATGGCATCTTCCATGTTTGTGCCCCGCTCTGTTGCCCTCAACGCCGGGCGCACTAGGCGAGGGGGATTCGCCTCGGCAGCCCCACGGCCAGTGAAGGAGGCTCCCGATACTTCCTACACGGGGGGAGGTCCCGCGTCAACTCCAGCGACCGGCGCGGAATCTGTGCGACCACCAACAGGTTTGACATCCCCCACGACCTTGGCCCTAGCCATGGCAGGATTGTACAATCTGCCCGAGCCGCTTGGTCAGATTCATATACCCATGCTTCCCAGTGATGAGCATTTCGGTCCGCCGCCCCGAGTTGCCGCGCCCGCGGCCCCTGAGGATGCGACTCTGCCACAAGACGTCCCGCCGCCCCCTTGGGGCCTAGTGCCGTTTTATCGGCCGGCAGCAATGTCTATGCATCATGTGATAAGGGTCAGGTACCAGTTTCAGCGGGCTTGGACGGATCCCATCGTCCAGACGGGACAATTCGCCTATCCGGACGATGTGACAGTCGACGCTGTTCAAGGCGTGTACTTTTACCGCCAAGTGCCGGGTCTGGAGCACCCTGCACACCTGGAGATAATCACCCAGCTGGAGCCGCTGCGACCTGCCCCTGTCCGACCCTTGGTCACGAACGACGACCCAGACGTGCGCGTGACACCTGACCTCCCGCACCTGGAGGATTTCACTCGACTCCCTCGGATCATGTGGGTCTACACCGAGAACGGCAATCGACATCGCGTCAGAGACTTCAGATACATGCCACGTTCCGGAGAGCAATTGTTCGAGGTACTGTACCCACCTGAGATGGTGCGTGGTCTGACGATGAGTGACGTTAATACGATGCGCCTCGCAATCGTCCGTGCTGTGCGACCCTTCCTGCAAAGGTTTCAGTGTGGATTCATTGATTGGGCACGCTTGCACGTGGTGATTACCCGCCACCAGTATCTTTGGGCCTTTCTGGGCCTGCTGCCTGAGAACGTCTGGGAGGACGTCTATCTCCGCAGCGAGCGCCCTCCCCTGGGTGTCCGTGGAGACGTGCAACGTGACTATACTCGCGCCGTGCTCAACGCCCGAGGAATGTTTCAAGGTGATCCGGAGTAGATAGAAGGCCTTACGCCGCCCGGGATGACCCTGTACTCGTGTAGGGGTCCCGGTAGATAGCCAGCATGGAGGACTGGAAGGATGGAAACCATGGGAATGACTCTGTAGAGAGAATTGAGCAGCCAGCAGGCAAGGTAGCGTTCCCGCCCGCACCTTGGCCGAAGGAGGCCCGGCACCGTCTGTGTCGGGACAGTCCCCGCCGCCTCATGCGATCTCTAGTCAGGTGGGCCGGCCCCCGCCCCTGACGCCCAAGTTACACGAGACGCGTGGTTCTGGCGACTGCTTGATCCTACGGAGAACCTCTTGTGGTCGAAGTCTAGAAGCTCCAACATGCGATAGGAATTTGTTCGTCCCTTCGGCTCTTACGCCATAACTCCCGCCTTGTGACGAGGGGGAGGTGTGTTGCATCCCAAGGCAACAATACTGTAGCAGGATAAAGTGATCAACGTGTGACAGTCCGCCGCTGGAAGCGGACAAAACGGACAAGTATTTTTAGAGTTAGCTGGTGCCGATCGGAGGGGACCGGCCCGGTCACTGTCCGTTTGGTGTGGTAGAAGTATAGTCGCGTGGCACACTATTTTGTACACTTCTGAGCCGACCAAGAGTCGTCAGATATTTTTGTGTGTGCCAAACGACCCTAAGTGTGTGATCTATGTTTGTTCAGGGCCGGTTGGCCCGGTGTCTGTTCGTGTGGTCAAGAGACAAGTTGTAGCGCGTGGCGGCGACGCACGCCACGCGGTTGTCAAAGTATATGGATGGGGAAGGTGGCCCAACCTTCCCACGCGTTCATGCTTCCTGAGCCTGCGTCATC
>RPFO01000060.1:0-47500 GCA_009746045.1 Mesostigma viride
TCCAGTTCAAATGTGGAGTTACACGGCGCGCACTAGGACACGCGCTGCTACCGCTCCGGGCCACTGGGCTCCACCGGCCTTCAAATCGCTGGTGTCAAGACCCGGGCCATTGGTTGCCGAAGTCAGCCCACGTTGCTGGTGACCGTGTCCCAGCAACCTCTGCTGCTTCTTGCTCGCACCCGAACAGGGAGAGATATACTCGCCCACTCGCGCACGAGTGGCCACACGTGTCCCCTGACACCCGCACGCAGCTGCCCAAGCCCTGACTCGGCGATCACGCGGTCACGACTGGGCTCACGGGAAAGCACTGTGTGTCAACCACGCGACCACGCCGCGGATCAAGGGGCCTCACCCGCTCACGTCGCAGGTGTCGAATGACGGGGTTAAAGTGGTTTGCGGCTCAGTGCCGAGGATGGCCCCGGGGACTTCTCGTACCCGCGGTCATCCAGAACCAAGGACGGGCTTGCTACTGTCTCGTCACATACTGTACTCGTGGCACAAGCAGC
Source organism: Mesostigma viride (assembly GCA_009746045.1). Lineage (NCBI taxonomy): Eukaryota > Viridiplantae > Streptophyta > Mesostigmatophyceae > Mesostigmatales > Mesostigmataceae > Mesostigma > Mesostigma viride. The sequence continues at coordinate 507 of RPFO01000060.1, forward strand.
GCATGCGGCACGTGGTCATCAACCCGAGCCGGCTGTTGGTCAAGGCGTTTGGCCCAGGTGGGGAGTGGCCGTCCTGAGCCTACAAGTGGGGGAATTTCGGCCCCTACTAAACATGAATGTGATGTCCCCCCCGCAAGCCATGGGTTTAGTGCTGATGTGAGCTGATGTTGGCTGATGTTGGCTGATGCGGGCTGATGCGGGCCCATATTGTGGGCTATTGTGGGCTGATGTGCGTGAGCCCGGCCCATAGTTTGTGCACTGCCGGTGTGCAGCAAGAGAAGTGGAACCGGTGTCTTGCCAGGGATTATAGGCACACAGAGCCCAGTAGGTGAATCGGTAATCTGACAGTGTCCAGGCATTGGACCTGGATGGACTGGCTAGTTGCCCATCATTGTCCGTGAGGATCGCCTTGGCGGTCACAGATTACTATCCTGAAGTGAGATCTGTGAAACAAGGCATATGGTGGTCGCAGATGTTGTCATTTGTACATGCCAGAGCTACATGCATGCAACTCGATTGGGACTACATGCACTGCAAGTTCCAGCTTGCACGAATGTGCACCGATACAGAAGTCATGCGCGGGCCATGTCATGGAGTACCATGTTAATACAAACTCATCCTAATATGAATAATTCTGTACCATGCGCCCCAACTCTCGGTAGCGCTTAGTTATACTGCGTCAGCACGTGGGCCGGTGCATGAATGAACCTCCAAACCCTAAACACAACGAGAAGGAGGGAGCTAGGACGCGCCCTCAAATCATTGTTTCGATTAGTGGCGTTTGCTAACCAAGTGTGGCGGTGTAGCGCCAGTAGAGGCCTTCTGAACCGCCGACTTAGATCGACCATTGCCCCGCCTTATGAACTGACCTAAACCAGCGTCGCGCCACGATTAGGTATGACGTACCTAGATGGACTGCCCTGAATTTCACCAAATTCGGAAATACGGCAGCCGGACCAGTTTAGATCGGGTCGTTCGTGGCCAGTCGGCGCTACGTATGCAGCGCCAAGATGTGATTCTGCCGCGCCGTGCGAAATCTAACCACTTTCTTGATCGTACCCACCAGTCCGTAGATACTGTTGAAGTCAGTTCCTACATACCTAGGGGTCGCCAGATCGAAGGGGCGCCGCGCGACAGAACCGGCCACGAACTCCGCCTTGATTTCAGTCCGAGCCCGTTTAGGTCAGAGTGCCGACGTCGGTGGTTCAGAAGGGCTCTAGTTTTAGCAATTTGAGGCGATATCACCCCCAAATGAACCATGGATAATGCATGAAACGAACTTAGCTAAGCTCTGCCTATGCAGTCTGCAGAGAGCTCTGCTGAGAAGCCATTAATTAATTAATTAATTAGACTCGTGCTCCTGTTGGGGAGTCACGGAGCATTAACCCCGATGGATGAGAAGCCATGCCCTAGCCATTGTTTTATCTAGCTACCGTCTGTCCGACCTGATTTATGCGGATGACGCCACCCTCATCGCGCGCCCCGAGCACATTCAGACCTGGCTGGGCTGTCTGGGCTTGGAGGCGAGGGCGGTGGGGTTGGAGATTAGTGTCATTTAAACGGAGGCGATGGTGATTGCCCAAGGCCTCCAGTCGCCCGCCGCTGCCGCGACTGCTCGATGGGACGGAGGTCCCATTCCGTTATCGCTTCAAACTGTTGGGGAGCATGCTCCCGACACCGCCGACAATGTGGACATTCGCATCGGCCTGGCCTGGGCCCGGCAGGCTTCGTTCGCTCAACACCTACTGGCGCTCGAAGGGCCTGGTGGGCGAGCACCGCAAGCGCATGCTCTTCAAGGTCCTCGTCCTCACGGTGCTTACGTATGGTGCCAAGGCATGGACACTCGCGGACACACTGGCGGCGCCAAACTCGACGGCACGGTTTATAGGATGCTCCGACATGTCCTGAATGTAGGGTTTTCTAAGCATAGGTCATTAGAGTCTTTGTACCAGGGTATGCCTCGCATTTGGGACGAGATTAGGCAGCGCAGGATAGCATTTGTAGGACATCTTGCTCGCACCAGTCAGGTAGACACCGCCCTTGGTCTGGCCGGCCCCCAGCGGCTTGGCCAACCAGGGCGGCACATCCTGACCTGGCTTGGCCCCAAGGACATTCCTAGAAAGCTAGGTAAACCTGCCATGAACTACATCCAGATGTTGCTGGCTGACCTAGTGGTCCCAACTCAGTTTGAACACTGCATTCACTCCCTCTCTCTTCTTTGGACTGCTATGCAGAACAAGAAGAGGTGGCAGAAGATTGTCCAGGCTCACACGCCAGTCCCAGTGGGCAAGCCCCCTCCCCCCAAGCGGAAGGGGCGTTTTGCATGCTGAGAAGTGTAGTTGGGATTTTCTAGACTAGATAGCTTAGAGTTAGGTTAGTTCGATTACGCGGCTTCGCCCCCCTCCACCCCTCCAGCAAGGAATATGTGCTACATGATCTCCCAACGGAGGCATGTTATAATTTAATTTAATTTTAATTGTTTTATCTAGCCATGACGATCTTCCACCCCATGCCAGGCCTGTGAGCTCTGATCAATACATCATGGTGGTGCAGGTGCACTTGGTGCACCTAGAGCAGGTGTAGTTTACACCTTACCCTTGCAGGGAGTAGCCCAGACTGTATTAAAAGCCATATGCCCCTTCTCAGGGATATGTGCTACATGTACTCCCAACGGAGTTATATGTAATTAATTAAACAATTGCGTGACCAGGGAGGCCAGTTGACTCGACCGCCCGCCAGTCGCCACACGTGCATGGCCATGCCCAACCCAGTTTTTATTGGCTAAAAGCCACACATTGGCCGAGCCAAAGCTAGTTTCCGAAGTTCAATACATATTCATTGAGAATGATAAATTACGGAGGTGAGATTCAATGGCATGCAACATAAGGAAAACCCCGAAAAGAAGAAGAGCCCTGAAGAAATTAATAGTAATCTGACACGGACATCCAAGGATCACGCCAGCTGCACCAGGTACAACTAACTATACATCACAAAACTACGACACGCAGCAACTGCGCCGCTGGCCCACCAGGCAGGCCTGGGAGGGATCTAGACCGCATGGGTCGCGACAAAGTCAGCTAGCTTGGGTGCGGCGGAATAATGCCAATAACACATCAGCCTCGGTGCGAGTGAGGGCGAGTGACAGGCGCTGCCGCCAATACAAGGACCACGTGCGGTCAGACCACGGGGCGGTCTGACCCTCGAGGTCGAGGCGGTCTTCAGGGCGCGCTGGCAGTACTCGTGGAAAAACTCCGCTGTCTTGGGGCCCATGGCCCCGAACTCCTCAAGCACAAGGGGGATGACCCGGTGGGGCCCCACATTGCCGTAGGAGGCAAACTTGTCGCGCTCAGCCACAGCGGCAGCAGCGCCGGCATCCACAGCCGCCCGGAGGATGTGTGTAACGAACCCATCCGGGTCGTGCGAAAGATCCTATTGTTAAGGTAGGTTGTCACCGGCTTCTTGGCTAACCACGACCACTCTTTGGGAGTGGGATTAACGGAACAGGCGTGGCTTTAGGCCTGTTACGGCTCGCGGTGATTAATATTGCATTAATCTACACAATCCACATTTAGGATGGAGCTACCAAATGCAGTTGGAATTTATGCCCCAGGTTCAGACAGGTGATAACACACACTTTATTCCGAACCAAGAGGACGAGACTCTCGTCCTCGGACCAATTTCACCTAGGTCTGCCACCAAGCTGGCAAGAGGCGCCGACATGGCGCCGACCTTCCAGAGAACTCCGAAACATGCAGTCCACACAAGATCCTCGGGTCGACATCGAACCTCACCTACAGAATCCACGCATGAATACAAGATCTTAACCGGCTGTAAAGTACGCAGCGCGGCGCGACTGCGCCGGCCCCTAGAAGATCTCATACATCAACCTAGGCCCAAAATAACTAGTCCGAATCACACAAACTATCGTAGTTCCATACAAAAGTCCTGACCAAGGGACAATTCCCAAATTACGTCCCGAAATGAGTCCCAAAGTCCTACGGACTATGACAACAAGCCAAAATACATAATTTATTCCATTGTTGCGCCCGTTCCAAGGGTCGGGCACGCAACACAGTCTCCTCCCCCTCCCCAGGGGACGGTAGTCTCTACCGTCATAGAGGTGAAGAAGCACGGGAAATTGAAAACACACACAACACTTAATGCTGAGTAGCCGAGCGGTCGATGATCCTCGCGACCGCAGGTTGACCATAGGGGTACTATGTCCCAACCCTTGTTCTCCAACGGGCCAGTAAAACCAATTCCCCCAAACCTCGCCACGCAAGGACAAGTCTTGACGTAGTCAATGTCTCTACCGGCAGAGACAGTTAAAAAGAAAAGAAAGAAAAAGAGAAAACGAACGGGGCCCACAGGTCCACTCCGGGAGTCAGCGACGGCGCAAGGCGGCGGCGTAAGCCGCCTCTCCCCGGGAGGTTGCCCGATCCTCATGGCAACCCGGGTACGCGATGAGCTCCTCCTCAAATGCCCATTGCTGAGGAGGCCCCGGATCCCGTCGCCCGATGAGGGACAGACGATCCCAGGAGCCATCAGGCCACATGGCCAGGAACGCGGCCATGTACGCGGGCACCGTGAAGATGAGGGAGGCCACCCTCTTATCCACAGCGCCACAGTGATGCACCCGCATGTACTCCTCGCCCATCGCCAGCATCACCGCCGGAACCAGCATCCAATCGACTTGGGGGAGGGGCGGATGGGAGAGCATCCAATCATCTGCCACCCCGGCCAGGAACCGAGACGCGTTTGGCGCCAGCTTGGGTGGGATGACCTGGCGTTTCGCCCGGCGACGTAATAGTCATAAGTCCGAACCTCCGGGCAATACATCGTCACGCCGTTGGAAATGACCGGCCAGAGCCCCCCTGAAGCAACTTGTCGCGGCCGAAGGAACGGGAGTTGTGGGTGCAGCCGGATTTTAAGTTGTTCCTGGTAGGTGCCGCGATCCTTGAAACCCCAGGGACCAGGTGGAAACTCCAGCACAAAGCCCTCGTATTCCTGGGGAGGACGCGGCCGGGGAGTCACCACACCGGCCAGGTTCCAGTCGAAGATCACCACCTCCGTGCGGGGCTGTTGCCCTCCATAGGACACCACCCGCCCCACCCTCGGCTGGATCTCACCTCCCTGCACCCACTGTCCTTCCGGCGCCATCGGTCGCTCGGGCCCTGGGACCCGGTCGCGCTCTACGGAGCGAACCATCTCTGAGGTCTGGCCGCGTACAGGTAGGGGGGTGACCGTTGGGGCCATCCCCTGTGGTGCAGGACAGGCGGCCTCTGGAGCCGCCACGCGATCGACGGGGCGGGCAGCCTCTCGGGCCGGCCCGTGCACTGCTGCGAGGACCCGACGGAAAGACCTCTCCGACGCGTGCATGTCAGGGCGGACATTGGAGGCACGGGGACGCTCCCGATCGCGACCTCGGTCATGGGGTCGCCCACTGGGTCCCGCCTGGTCACTGCCGCTGCCGCTGAATCGCACACCCTGTTCCGCATGTCGCCGAGTGTGGGCGATCTCCTCCCGCGCGGTGCGACCCGGCGGGGGACCTGGGTGGCGGTTCTCAAAACCCGGGGGGCGCCTGGCGCCCTCTCCATCACGAGTGTCAGACCTAGCGGCCGGCGGTAACATGTTGGGCAGGTCGTCGTCATCCCACTCGTCGTGATCCTCCTCCCCACCGTTGGCGTCTTCTTCATCCATTTGCAGGACGCGGTCGAATGCCTGCCGCAGGGAGTATTGGCCGTTAGCGGTGCAGAGTGCACCGCGCAGCGCCCCGTCTAGGGGCAATTCGTGATATTTGCGTCGGAGGCGCTCTCGCAGCCCCGGCGCAACCAACAGGAGGAACACTCGTGGGTAGGCCATGAGTGCGGTCAGCGTGGTCATGCAAGCATCGCACTTACACCCGGGTTGGTGAGTCTCCCAGGCCGTGCCGACCACCACCTGCCCCTGGCGTTCCCGCCTAGTCTCCACCTTGAAACCACAGTGGAGCTCCATCATCTCGCGGAAGGCCTCCTGCCTGTCGTTGGGCCACCCGAGCGCTGAGGCCGCGAGGTTATTCGAGGGAAACTTCCCATATCGCTGCCTCGCCCGATCGAGGGTCACGTCCTCCATGCCGTAATCCCTCAGGAAGATCCTCGGGTTGAAGGTGTCCTTGTTGAGCTCCTCGGCGTTCCGGGCCTGGCGCGCTAATTCCTCCATGTCCATTGTTACCCTCGCCTCTCCTTCTTCCAGGCGTAGCCGTTTGCCACGGCCGGAATCCCGAGAAGTTCCGTCGTCCTGTGCTGCCAGCCGCCGTGCCGCGAACGCCTTTGGGGCGCCGTCCTCAGGGGACGCTGGAGGGGTGTGGTGCACCACCGGTCTGTCCGCCTTTGGGGCGGCTTCCGGGGACTCGGGGAGCGTCAGGTGTACCAAAGGACTGTCGCTGCTGCAGGAGCTGGGACTGGCCTCCTTTGGGGAGCCCGTCTGCACAGGAGAATACCACACACATTGACACACGTGAGTTCTTGTGCCATACCGACTAGTGTATTCTGTACCTGTGGTATGTACGGTGTACCGGTGGTATGTACATACCTCTGTGTGTATGTACATACCTCTAGTGTAACCTGTGGACCTTCTTGTACGCGTCTAGCAACCGCTTGCAGCCAGAGAGCTCCTTCTCCGTCCTCCAAGAGTCCTCTGCCCCATGTCTAGAAAACTTCCACCGGATCCGATATTGGCGTTGTCGACCACGCCCGGAATCCCGGTGGGCGACAATCTCCTCGACCTCATCCTCCTGTTCCCCTGTCTCCGGGTCGTACTCCACAGGAGCCGGGGGATTGAGTCTACCCTGGATCGAGTTCTGGTGGTACAGCTTGAGCTGGTCGCGGTGGAAGGTTGTCGCGGTGCCCCATGAGATGGGCACGTCCACCTTGAACATGACATCATCCCATTTCTCCAGCACCTGGTGAGGTCCCAGGTACATGGGCCGGAGCTTCGTTTTGAGCTCCCCTTCCACCTTCTGGGAGAATCGACCAAGCTGGGGTCCCTCTACCAGAACCCAGTCCCCGACCTCGATGTCCGGTGCTCTAGAGTCCCGCTTGCCTTCCACGCGAGCCATGTTGCGCTCAGCGGCGGCCCGGTACCCTTTAACCGCACTGTTGTGGGCCTGGCGCATCTTCTCCAGCAGGCTGCTCACACCCGCCTGAGTAGTGCGCAGCACCTCCGGTTCCGCCAGCGCCGGACTTGTCAGTAAGTCGGTCGGCGTCAGCGGGTGCCGTCCTGTGTTGAGAAAGAACGGGGTGAGGCCATGGGCGGCCTGTGGTGCGTTGTTCAGGGAGAACTCCACGAAGCATAGCAACTCCTCCCAGTTGCTGCCCACCTCGTCGGTGTAATGGCGCATGGTTTCCTGAACCGTGCGGTTGAGCCGCTCCACCAGATGGGAGGACGAGCTGTGATAAGCCGTGCCTAGCGACACCTTGGTTCCCAGGCAGTCGAAGAACTCCTGCCAGAACCGGGCTGTGAAGAGCGTGTCTCGGTCCGAGATGAACTGGCGGCTGAGTCCGTGGAACCGGAAGACGTGGTTGAGGTACAGTTTGGCACACCCCTCGGCTGTCAGGTCAGCCGGACAGGGGGCCAGGTGGCACATGCGCGTGAGTCGGTCCACGAACACCAAGATCTTGCTGTTGCCATTCTTGGTCTTCTTAAAGGGGCCGACGAAATCCATCTGGATAGAGTCCCAGGGACCCAGGGGATCAGGTAGTGTCTTTGGAACAGCCTGAGTACCCGTGTTCTGGGACTTGGCTACCTGGCACGACGGGCATTCGCGTATATAGGCCTTGATGTAGTCCTTCATGCCAGGCCAGTAGAAATGGCGGCGCGCCCGTGGTAGCAGCCGATGAATGCCCTGGTGACCGCCGACAAGAGAATCGTGGAGCTCGTGGAGCAAAGCTGCTCGACAGAGCTCGGGTATGTAGAGGCGCCACGTGTCAGGGCGCACCATGACGTATAGGCGTCCCTCTTGGAACTTGCACGGGAGCCTGCCCATCATCTTGGGGTGTGACTTGATCACCTCCAAGGCGGCCGGCTCGGTAACCGTGAAGCGGCTGATCAGCGTCTCCAGGGGGGATGTGACCGTGTACGCATCGGCCTCGTCCTCCTCCTCTGGTTGGTCAAGCGCCGAGTGTAGGTACTCAGACACGACCACCGGAGATCCAAGGGGTTCCAGATGAAAAATGGCCTGAGCCACAGCACCAAGGGGAACCCGCGTGTGGGATCCCTGAGCCACAGCACCGAGGGGAACCCGCGTGTGGGATCCCTCCCCTTCCCCGGGGGACCGCGCGTCCACGCGCTGGTCGTCGTCGCCATCGGGGGGCGACAAGGCATCCGGAGTGGTATGACTCATGTGGAACAGGTAGCGCGCCCGCGGCGACCGTGGGGGGTCATCGTAGAGCGGGGCGCCAGGCGCCTCCTCGCAGGTGGTATGGAGCACCCCCATGTCCTCATAGAACCAGTAGTCAGCACGACGGGAGAGGGCGTCGGGCACAACATTGTCCGCACCCTTCACGTACTGGATCTTAAAAGGGGCGAACTGGGAAAGGTACTCCATCCATCTGGCCTGACGGGGCGTCAGATTTGGCTGCGTCAGGAGGTGAGTCAGGGGCCTATGGTCCGTGTGAATAATCAAACGGGCGGGGTCGAGGTCTCCTGTCTCGCTGACCGCAACATCAAACTGCGCGCCCAACAGGTGGTGGCGCCATGTGTGGCAACAGTAGACCACAGCCAACAGCTCCTGCTGGTGGACCGGATAGTTCCGCTCGGCGGGGATCATTGTGCGGGAGATGTACTCAACCGGTTGCAAGCCCTTGCCTTGGTCCTGCAGGAGGACCCCGCCGATAGCCACCTTGCTGGCATCCGTCGCGACCACAAAAGGAAGGGACGGGTCTGGGAGCACGAGCACTGGGGCCGCAGTCAAACTGGCCTTGAGGGCCTCAAAGGCCTGCTGGCACTGTGCCGACCAGACGAAGGACACGCCCTTCTTGAGGAGAGCGTTGATGGGCGACGCGATCGTGGCAAACCTGGGGATGAAGCGTCGATAGTATGACGCAATGCCCAGGAAGCTACGCACGCCCTTCACGTCGGTCGGAGCTGGCCACTGTTGGACAGAGGCGATCTTCTCGGGGTCCGTGGCCACGCCTGCTGCAGAAAGCGTGTGGCCCAGGAACGGGACGCTGCGCCCCGCGCGAACCTTAGCCCTGCGGGCCGAGAGATGCTCGTCTTCCATGATGCGCAGGACCGTATCGACGTCCTCCAGGTGCTCCTCGAAGGTCTTGGAGTACACCAGGATGTCATCTAGATAGGCCAGCGCGCAAGTGCGTTTCCAGGACCAGGGCGGCTTGTCCCCCTTGCGAGGGTCGCGCAGGTCACTGGACACCTGTGGCAGGTGTGCGGTCCCCATGACGGGCCGCAAGATGTCGTTCATGAGCATCTGGAAGCTGGCTGGTGAGTTGCAGAGCCCCATCGCCGCCACGCGGAACTGGTAGTGTCCGTATGGCGTATTGAAGGCCGTCTTGTGACAGTCCTCTTCAGCGATGCGGAGCTGCCAAAACCCATCGGCGCAGTCGATCACCGTGAAGCAGGTGGCACCCTGCACCCGATTGAAGATGTCATCAATGCGCGGGAGCGGGTACTTGGACTTGACAGTGATCGCGTTGAGCTTCCTGTAGTCGGTGACGAGCCGCCACTTGCCCCCAGGCTTGGGCACAAGGAGTACCCCAGCGGAGAAGGGGCTGTTACTGGGCTCAATCAGACCACGCTCAAGGAGGGCCATCAGGATCTTCTTGAGCTCCATCAGCTCGACGGGCCCCATCCGGTACATCGGGGACGTGGTGGGCCCGTAGCCTTCCTTGAGGCGGATATGGTGCAACACAGAACGGGGCGGGGGAAACTGCGGTGTAGACTCGTCGAACAGCTTCTCCCGCTTGGCCAGGACGGCGTTGTAGCGCGCGATCTCATCCTCAGTGAAGTCTGTGCCGATCTCCAGCAGCTCCTGAATCAGGGGCACCGAGTCAAGGCGGTACATGTAGTACTCCTTACCCTTCTGCAGGTTGCGCGCGAGCGTCTTGCTGCTCATCAGCATCTGAGAAGCATGGCGTCGTGGCTTCTCGGGCCCCGCGTCGTGCTGAACGTTGTGCACCTCGGTGCCATGCGCCAGGTATTCGTGCCGCGGGCACCAGAAGGAGCCATCAGGAAACCAAACCACCCGGCGCTTGACACTGATCGTCACGTCCTGGGCATCCTGCCAATCCACGCCCAAGATGATGTCGGCTGCGCCCAGCGGCGCCACTGTGGCTGTTACCTCTACCGGGATGCCCTGGACAACCGCCTTGAGATCCACGAGACCCGGGGACGGGTGCTTGTTACCATCGGCGTACCGGACGTTGATGGGCGTCGGGTGTGGGCGAATGGTGTAGCCAGCGCGTCGCACCAGGGCCTCATGGATAAAAGATGTGGTTGCTCCCGTATCCACCATAAACTTAACATCCAGGATCGTCTTCTCCTTCAGAAACGGGTCAAGTGTGGTGGTGGGGAGCGCCAGTCCACCGCTAAAGACTAGCAGTGTTCTGGTGCTTGGTGCAGAGGGCAGGGAGGCCTTTGGGGCCTGTCCGCCAGACCTATCTACATGATTGGCTGAAGCTGGGTCCACCTCGGTCGCCGACACGTCTGCACCTGAAGAGGGCGGGGAGACCTCTGGGGCCTGCCCGCCAGTCCTATCTACATTATTGCCTGATGCTACATCGGCCTCAAGAGTGGCCGCGCCCACATTTGGTGCAGGCGTCTTTTCTACCTGGTTGACTAACTCTACTCCTACTTCTACCCCTGTGGGAAGGGGCACTATGCACGAGGATCGCGGGGCCGGGAGGCCGCCTCGTCCGACCGCCCGGTCTCCCCTTCCCCCTCATCCGAGTCGTCGTCGTCGCCGGGATTGAGCGCCTCATACTCGTCACCCTCAGCCTGCTGCTGCGCCAGGATCTCATTGAGCTCGCGCACCGTCCGAGAGAACGACGCTGGGAAGCGGGGTGTCTGGAACTGGTTGGGCTGCGTGCGCGCGTCGCGCAGCTTGGCAGCCCGCGCGCCTGCGTTGCGCGGGCGAGCATCCCGCGCTGCCGGCGCTGGGCGCTTCTCAAAGGCGGGACCAGAAAACTTGGGGGCCTCCTTGGTGGCCTCCGTCGCCGTGCTGGTGCGCGCCTTGAGGCGCGGGCAGTCCTTCTTGAGGTGCCCGACCTCGTGACACATGAAACAGCGGGCCTTGGACGCATCGATGGCGTGCAGTTGGGTGGCCGGCTGCTCGTCGTCATTGGACTCCTCCCCCTCCGACGGGTCGGGTTCCACTTCAGTGAAGTGGACACGGCGTGTCATCGTGGATGAGGCGAACCGGCGGGTGCTGGTGTAGCGCGGCTGCTTGATGACGTCGGCCACCTGTAGAAGGTACTGCTGGACAGCGTGGATGTCAAGCTTGTCCCAGGGTACCTCTGCATAGTGCTTCTTAACCTCAGCGAGGAGGTCAGGATGGATGGCCTCCAGAAACCGAATCTTGTACTCGGTCCACGTCAGGTCCCCGGTCAGCCGCGCCGCAAAGGAGTCAAAAGTGGTGAGGAACTCCGCCAAGTCAGTGTTGCCCTGACGTAGGCGGCCGAACTCAAACCGCTCGGTCAGTCGATAGCCGGGAGGGATGAGCTTGCGCCGGATGCGCTCGTGCAGTTCCTCGACCGTCTGCGGGTATGACTGGGCCGCCACACTCTCAACGTTAAGCATCCCGACCACTGATGGGTCCATACACTTCACCACCACGTAGGGGATCAAAACCTTGGTGGCCAGCTGCCACTCATGGTGTTCACACCAGACGGTGTACAACTGTTGCCACATACGGGCCCACTCGTCGATCTCACGGGGAGTCATGCCCGCATGGAGCTTGGGCACCGCCTTAAAATCTGGCATAGGCGGGGCCTTGACAGGGTCAGGACGCAAGGGGCCGCCCTTGCTGCAGTACGCGGGGCTGGAAAAGGTGAGGGGCTCGTGACGCCGCGCCCGCATCTCCTGTTGAGAGCCCCGTCCTGTAGCCTGGTCATGCCCACGTTGGGACACAAAGGTGTCCTCCTCGCGCTCGGGATCAAGGTCGCCGGACTCTCGGCGGGGCGCGTAGTCCACGGACACCCGCTGTGACGCAAAGGGGGCTGACTCACGCCGAACGCGAACGGAGGTGGGATGCTCATAACCGGGGTCGTCCAGGGGCAGCCGACTGAAGTTGGCGTTAGTGGGCGCGCTCCTTGCTGGGAGGGAGGTGGGGACCGTGGGAAAGGGACCCGGGGGATCGTAGTCCTCCTCCTCAGGATCGGTCTGCACGTGAGCCGACCCTGACGCCTGTGGCGGGGGCCTAGGCCAGCCCTCATTTGCTCCAAAGGAGACCCGACGGGGATCCCTTCCATGACCAAGCCCCGACCCGCCGCGGCCACGCCCTGCCCAAGGGTGGGTCAGGCGCGGGCGGCCACGTGCGTATGCCCCCCATTGGGAGGACTGCACAAACTCAGGCGGAGGGGCAAACGGCGAGCTAGCTACCGAGCTATCCGCGGCCTCTATCTCCTCATCCTCGATCCTCCTTCACGACTTCCACAGATGGTGGTCGCTGCGTAGGAGGTACCCTGTCCCAGTTGCCCATATGCTGGGTCAATAGCGGTCGCGGCTGCTGCTGCGGCTGCTGCTGCTGCTGCTGCTGCTGCTGCTGCTGTTGCTGCTGCGGCCGCGTCTGTCGCGACAACGTCGATTGCTGAGACTGAGGCTGTCGCTGCGGCGACTGCTGAGACTGATGCTGTCGCTGCGGCGACTGCGGTTGCTGATCAAACCCTAGGGCAGCTTGCTCTAGCTGCGACTCCAGGGTCGCCTGCCGTTCCGCGGTAACCCTAGCGGCTGCATCGGATCGCCGGGAGCCTCGGGAGCCCCTACTGGACTTGCTAGATCTTCTGGAACCCTGGCTGGACTTGCTCGCCACTTCCTGCTGTTCTTCCCTAACGTCCTTTGGGGACAGCCTAGGGTCCTTTGGGGACCGTGTGCCACCTGTACCTCTCTTCTTATGGGGCATTTGGGCCCACGTACCTCACCAGCACCGTACTAGGTACACAATACACAGTACCTCCCCAAACACAAGCAAGCACGAGAGAAAAGAGGCAGCCACAACTAATGCTTCTAACTAATGGTACTAAATTAATTAATGGTACTAATATTATCTACTAACTCTTGTATCTAGGCTATTGGCAGTCTCACTCTATACTAGTATCTAGTAGCGGTAGTAGTACTTATGCACTAGCGACTGGGCCCAGGTGAAGCTGCTCCAGTGCATGCAACACATCCTGTGCAGGTATCTGGGTGCCACGCCTAGTCTGGTGCAGCCCTTCTGGGAGGGGCATATTATCCCTAATAAACTGATCTGCCTCAGCTAATGTATTAAATCCCTGCCATCTAGCTAACGACGTTGGGTGTAAGACTTTATCCTTAATATGATTGCTACACGCAGCCCAACTATAAAAAATGCCTGGTTGGCCTGTGGCCCCGTCGTGTGCTACTGCATAGTATAGGTATTGGGATCTACCTCCTTGATTAATACGTCTATATCCTCCTTCATTATTACGTCTGCTGCGGGAGGTTCCCATGAACTACCGATTAGGTATAAAGCAATATCACACGGTATTCAAGCATGCAATGCAGGAAGGGGAAAGAAAGGGAGGAAAGCCCACCCAGGATACCTCTACGTGCAGGTGACGTGCTCACAGCGAGAGAGAAACACAAGGCAGAAACGAAACGTTCACAAACAGTACGAAAGACGTTGAGGTCCAGCCACCGGCAACACAGTTAGGCAACGGCCAGCCGGTGACTACCCTCGAGCCGTAGGCAGCGTTGCCCTTTGGGGGTCCACCCACGGCTCACGAGGGCTGTCTTTGGGACAACCCGCTCACAAACGTTTACAGACATGAAAACGGATTACGACAAAGAACAAAAACCCCGTTTCTACGCGCGTGGGTAAGACAGGGGGGGGGCAAGAAGGAAATCAGGGAAATCTTACCACTTGCATGGACGTCTAGCGTCCTATGACACCCCTCAAAGGGTTAAGAGGTCTTGGATGGCGTGCCGGCTGTGGCTGTAGCTGTCCTGAGCGTCCCCGGGATCTGGCAACCGCCGATGCTGGGCGGGATGATGCCGGTCGGCTCTGGGCCTGCGCTAAGCTAAACACGGCTTTGGGCCGCCCTGTAAAACCACCCTAACCTAACCTCCGATAACCAGTGTAACGAACCCATCCGGGTCGTGCGAAAGATCCTATTGTTAAGGTAGGTTGTCACCGGTTTCTTGGCTAACCACGACCACTCTTTGGGAGTGGGATTAACGGAACAGGCGTGGCTTTAGGCCTGTTACGGCTCGCGGTGATTAATATTGCATTAATCTACACAATCCACATTTAGGATGGAGCTACCAAATGCAGTTGGAATTTATGCCCCAGGTTCAGACAGGTGATAACACACACTTTATTCCGAACCAAGAGGACGAGACTCTCGTCCTCGGACCAATTTCACCTAGGTCTGCCACCAAGCTGGCAAGAGGCGCCGACATGGCGCCGACCTTCCAGAGAACTCCGAAACATGCAGTCCACACAAGATCCTCGGGTCGACATCGACCCTCACCTACAGAATCCACGCATGAATACAAGATCTTAACCGGCTGTAAAGTACGCAGCGCGGCGCGACTGCGCCGGCCCCTAGAAGATCTCATACATCAACCTAGGCCCAAAATAACTAGTCCGAATCACACAAACTATCGTAGTTCCATACAAAAGTCCTGACCAAGGGACAATTCCCAAATTACGTCCCGAAATGAGTCCCAAAGTCCTACGGACTATGACAACAAGCCAAAATACATAATTTATTCCATTGTTGCGCCCGTTCCAAGGGTTGGGCACGCAACAATGTGGCGACCGGAGAGCGGCCGAGCCACAGAGACATCGATGAGCATGTGGCAACCCTGCCCGTCGTAGTCAAGCACGGTAATGTCGGGGCGGTGATTGGGTGAGTAGAGGGCGGCCCCATCCGCGTCCTCGCACTTGATGGTGGAGTGGGGAAAGACCGACCGAACCATGGCACACACCACCCGGAGGAGAGCGATATGAAGGTAGAGGAACCAGTTCTGGTTCTGGTCAATACATAGCAAGGAGGATACATATCTGGTCAAGATATATGTCACATGGTGCTTAGCGCAAAAACCACTGCCTCAAATAGCTTGCACTGGCTTCTCTCACGAGTGGGTGGGCAGGCGCTCTCTCCGCATTGATCATGGGGCGGGCGCAACTGTGGGTGCAACATGTACACGTACAAGAATATAGGCTGACGCAAAACAGATGCTAGTCTAGGAATTAAGGTGAGATGCGGTCAGAACGTAGGCTGAGGCAAAAGCAAAGCCGGCCTAGCGCTGCATTGAACCATAAATTTTTCCTGTATAAATTGGTGGGGAATGTATAATATACATGCGTGGGTTGGGATTCTAGCTCCAGTATTCTGGCCTGTGCCATGGTTGTCTAATTGCGGATATGATGGATTTGATGGAGAGATGCCTCTAAGAAATGGAGAGCATGTGTTGTATGGATTGCCACCGACCAGGACGTGCTTGCCGGCATGATGGGAAATGAACCAAGGTGCAACATGCACTTTCCACTCAGTCGGTTGCTGTTTCAAGATGGCTGTCGAGTAAACTGAAAAAACACGCAAATGAGCCCAATGTTGCACTGCAAGGAAATGTGCAACATCTGGGTTAGCGAGATCTGGGTGCAAAGGCCCGCCTAAGCCCGGCTAGATAAAATTTTGCGGGGTGGGGTGGGGTTAACAATGACACAACTGACCGGTCGACCGACTTCTACGGGTATACTGCCGAGATCATGCATGTATCAAGGAGACAATGTATGCCTTAAAACCTGGGTAGGTTGCGATCGCTGCGCGATGATGGACGTAGGCTGGGCTTTGCCATGCTGGAAGCCAGACGTGCCGCTCCGTCTACGCGGGTCTCTGGGAAGGCACGACAGTGGCAGGGCTACATTAGTAACTCCTTGATTAGTACGGCGAACACCGCCACTTGGTGGCGTTGTATGATGGGATGCCCCGTGTGCGGTCTGATATTATTAGGCAGTGTAGACTACAGTTTGCTGGCCATCTAGCCCGTATAGATTAGGGCCCGGCTGGTTCCTTGCGGACTGGCCAGCCCGGGAGATATCTTCTTACATGGTCAGGCCCTGCCAAGGTTAGTTAGGCGACGCGGCGGTGGCCAACATTGGACATACCTCGATTGATATGATTTTAGCTGACGCCTGACATCATGCAGAGCAAAGACGCTGTTGGCGTCATCCGCTCAACCCCTCTTACTCAGATATGCCGTCGGATATGCAGGATAAGCATTGCCGGCCGGACAAGCGTTGGGCGGACATCGTCAAACTGAGACTAAGACCCCCCAATTGTCGGTCGGGGTCCTAGGAAATATAAAAAGCATGTTTGCGTGCAAGATCAGTTAGCTCCGCGAGGCCGGGCCTTACTTGAGGCCCATATTTTAGTAGACTAGCTGTGGACATACCGATGTACATATTCAGTTGACGTCCGGATTCTCCCGATTTCTGGCCTGCGCTGGTTGTCTCCTTGATATTCAGTTGACGTCTTGGGGAGACGTCCACTACATCTTTATCGAGGGGAATCCAGTGCTCCGTCGGTGGTCCCCCAACGGGCGCACGAGACTAATTAATTAATTAGTTTATTAGTGTGAGCTATAACCTTCGCTAGCGTACGTATAAAGACCGAGAGGACACCAGGCATTCCTGGTGATTAATCCTGGGTAAAAAACTCAATATTGTCTGCGGTTCCGCTTACAGCTCACTGTAGATAGCAGCTGATGTGAACATGCATAAAACTCAATAAATGTCTGCGGTTCCGCTTACAGCACTGTAGATAGCAGCTGATGTGAACTTGCAGAAAACTTAGGACCTCTACAGTAGCCCCTGCGCGGGTTTGAACTTGGTACTTCCGGATCCGACGGAACGACCAGTAAAAACTCAATAATTATTTCTCTGGTTCCAGTTTGCCGATGCGTACATGTAAATGTATATGTAAAAAATACACAACAGGTACTTATGACCGGCGTGGGATCCAACTGACTCGTGCAGTCGCCGTTTCCAAATCTCTGCAACAACAATAACGTGCAGTCGCTGTGCAGTCGCTGTCCAGACTGTCCAGCGTGGCGTTTCCAATGTTGTGCAGTAGCTACTAATATTTCGTCGCCACGTCGGATGAGGTCGCGCCGAGGATGCGTACTCGCCAACCATCGACGTGAACCACCGTTGACGAGCCTTATCGAGCGTTATCGAAGATACGAAAATCTGAGCTGCACATGAACATTAATAATAATTATTCCTTTTGTTGGAAGCCTGGACATGCAAGTTATTTGCAGCGAACAATGAGAGATAGGTACCGGTTTGTGCCATGGCGACGAGGTAACCAAGAGGTTAAAGCTGCCAAGATTCACAGCGTTTATGCTTGGTACCTACTCCCGTGGCCCTGGCCCCGCTCGTAACTTTTGGAATGTTAGGCCATACATGAAGCAGCGTCAGGAAGTTATGGAATTACGGCATTTTGTCGTCGCTCCTGTGCGCTTGTGCGAAGGCCAACCTGTGTCAGCGCGGCTTCTTTGAGTTACCACAGTAGCAAGGCGGGATATGGAACATTTGTGTTAATGGATTTTGGTGTCTAGCCGCCCAATGGTGACGCCCAAGCGTCTTGACGACCCATTTTCGGTCGGCGAGGATAGCCTTGCACACACGTTACAAGTAAATATGAAGAGACCATTGCTGTCCGCCCAGACCTTGCTGGATTTGCTTGCAACCCGATCAGCGTGTTTGCAAGAAGAGTGCACGCGAATTGCGTTCTGTCTGACCGTTTCAACTCCATGGTCATGAGCGCGGTGACGCGTCATCGGGTCGGGATAGGCGTGCTATGCATCTTGCTGGCCCTTGCAGGTTTGTAAATCTCTTCGTTCCGCCGGCCTCCCTTTTGCTTTGGGACGCGTGGGCCAACTTTCTTGAATGGAGGGAGAGGCGCGGGGTGTTAGCGGACGGTGTCAAATATAGTTACTGTCAATTAGGAGCGAAAATTTGCATCTCCGTGCGCTTCTTCACAGTGTGCGTACGTGCGTATGTGGTTGTACTGCCGCTTGCTTGCAATCGACCCATTTGGGGAAAGATGCCTCATAGCAGATTAATTACAGTGAAGATGTCTCATAGGATATTTCTCACAGAGAAGATGTCTCTTAGGAGACTTGCAGGGACCATTCACATGCACCGTTCATGGCTTTCCAAATAACAACAGACGCGGGATTCACAGTTCGGTAGTGGGTAAAGGCTACCTCTCTGTTGATTCGACCTGATCTCGTCTGGAGGTATACTTTTCGTGCATGAGCCATGGGTTATAGCGATGGCCATTCTTTCATCCCACACGCAAGCGCTACACAGGTGAGGTGGAAAGCAGGCAGACATTACCATTCTTGGCAAATCCTTCAGTTTCCTATCTTGTAAAACAAGTGTAAAACAAGAACAGGATGCATATCTGTACAATGTCTTCTACCCTATCATGATAGGCAGCAATGATTGATGACCCGGCCTTAGCTTGCATGCGTTACCAACTGGCCCCCTGTGACTAGCCAAGGTTCCTGATATCACTAGAGTGACTAGCCAAGGTTCCTGATATCACTAGGGTGACTAGCCAAGGTTCCTGATATCACTAGGGTGACTAGCCAAGGTTCCTGATATCACTAGGGTGACTAGCCAAGGTTCCTGATATCACTAGGGTGACTAGCCAAGGTTCCTGATATCACTAGGGTGACTAGCCAAGGTTCCTGTTATCACTAGGGTGACTAGCCAAGGTTCCTGATATCACTAGGGTGACTAGCCAAGGTTCCTGATATCACTAGGGTGACTAGCCAAGGTTCCTGATATCACTAGGGTGACTAGCCAAGGTTCCTGATATCACTAGGGTGACTAGCCAAGGTTCCTGATATCACTAGGGTGACTAGCCAAGGTTCCTGTTATCACTAGGGTGACTAGCCAAGGTTCCTGATATCACTAGGGTGACTAGCCAAGGTTCCTGATATCACTAGGGTGACTAGCCAAGGTTCCTGATATCACTAGGGTGACTAGCCAAGGTTCCTGATATCACTAGGGTGACTAGCCAAGGTTCCTGATATCACTAGAGTGACTAGCCAAGGTTCCTGATATCACTAGGGTGACTAGCCAAGGTTCCTGATATCACTAGGGTGACTAGCCAAGGTTCCTCCAGTAGTATCCCTATGTTTGCAAACGTCCTGCCTGATATCCTGCGTCTGCACCCTGTTAGCACCCTTTCAGCGCCTATGTAGCTATCCGTGGGTCGGCTTTGGGCTAATCAATCCCCACCTGGCAGGTGCTCCTCGCTGGCCCCTTCTGCTCATATGGAGAAGGGAGCCCATGGCCACCAGGCTCACACTGGGCACATGGCTGCTTGGCACATGCGCGCAAGCTTGATGTACGTGCTTGGCTGGTTGCGCTTGGGTGTGCCGAACGGTGGACCAGTTTCCCCATGTCCTCCTGGCAATGTGTGCGAGCTTACTGTGCTTGTGATGGTCCGATATGTTTGTTGCCGGTGAAGGTACGCATGCGCAGTTCCGACGCATGAGGAAACCTGACTAATGTCCTAAACTGGCCACGGCCGGTTCGTTTCCATCAAGGCTTGATACCCATGTGCTGACCTGGCGGTCCTAACCTGCAATATTTTTTAAGTACATGCCGGCTGCATCCCCATGCTGCCCCCACCCCCCCACCCCACCCGTCGTGACTGGCATTCCCATGCCCTTAACCCATTGACTGATGGCATCCCCATGACTACCCTCGCCCCTTACCTGCCCGTACCTGCCCTTGCCGGCCTTTACCTGCCCTTACCTGCCCTTACCTGCCCTTACCTGCCCTTACCGGCGTCCCTGTTGCCCAACTGCTTGCAGGGCTCGCGCGGGTCGCCCAGGGTGCCACGTACGTGTCCACCCAGGCCGCGCTGACGGCGGCGGTCGCCAACGCGTCCGCGGGCCTCATCTACGTCACCGCTGACATCACGGTGACAGGCTCGACCATCCCGATCTCGATCAACAACACGCTCGTGGGGGCGTGCGGCGGCGACCAGCTGCAGAAATGTGTGCTGGTGGGTGAACATAGCTATATCTATAGAAATGCAGTAGTCAGTATACCGTAGTGGCCCTTATATCAGTACCCATAATTATGTACGAATCGCCCTCGTACAGGCCTAAAAGCCCCCTCCTTCCGGCCTCGTACAACCCGAGATATCTCCTTCAGAGAGACAATATACGTATTATGACATACCAGAGGGCCTACCTGGAGAGGCCCCTTCCTAATATACACAGACAATATACGTACGTGCTGTAAAAGTAGTTCCGAAAAGTTAGCGTACACATAACAAAAATTCCAAAAACTCTTCGTACGATAATTAAGCGTGAACACATAAGGGCCACTACGGTAGTGCCGAAATGTGGGCTGGTGAGATAACATACTTGGGTGTATATAAGTGCAGTGGTGAGTATAGTGCCGAAATGTGGGCTGGTGAGATAACATACTTGGGTGTATATAAGTGCAGTGGTGAGTATAGTGCCGAAATGTGGGCTGGTGAGATAACATACTTGGGTGTATATAAGTGCAGTGGTGAGTATAGTGCCGAAATGTGGGCTGGTGAGATAACATACTTGGGTGTATATAAGTGCAGTGGTGAGTATAGTGCCGAAATGTGGGCTGGTGAGATAACATACTTGGGTGTATATAAGTGCAGTGGTGAGTATAGTGCCGAAATGTGGGCTGGTGAGATAACATACTTGGGTGTATATAAGTGCAGTGGTGAGTATAGTGCCGAAATGTGGGCTGGTGAGATAACATACTTGGGTGTATATAAGTGCAGTGGTGAGTATAGTGCCGAAATGTGGGCTGGTGAGATAACATACTTGGGTGTATATAAGTGCAGTGGTGAGTATAGTGCCGAAATGTGGGCTGGTGAGATAACATACTTGGGTGTATATAAGTGCAGTGGTGAGTATAGTGCCGAAATGTGGGCTGGTGAGATAACATACTTGGGTGTATATAAGTGCAGTGGTGAGTATAGTGCCGAAATGTGGGCTGGTGAGATAACATACTTGGGTGTATATAAGTGCAGTGGTGAGTATAGTGCCGAAATGTGGGCTGGTGAGTAAACATACTTGGGTGTATATAAGTGCTGTGGTGAGTATAGTGCCGAAATGTGGGCTGGTGAGATAACATACTTGGGTGTATATAATTGCAGTGGTGAGTATAGTGCCGAAATGTGGGCTGGTGAGATAACATACTTGGGTGTATATAAGTGCAGTGGTGAGTATAGTGCCGAAATGTGGGCTGGTGAGATAACATACTTGGGTGTATATAAGTGCAGTGGTGAGTATAGTGCCGAAATGTGGGCTGGTGAGATAACATACTTGGGTGTATATAAGTGCAGTGGTGAGTATCAAGGAGACAACCAGCGCAGGCCAGAATTCGGGAGAATCCGGACCATGGTAGCTATATAGAGCAGAAATGTGGGCTGGTGAGTAAACATTGTTATGTGCAGGAGTATAGGTAGTGAGTATTGTGTAGACATGTGGGCTGGTGAGATAACATTGTTATGTGCAGGAGTATAGGTAGTGAGTATTGTGTAGACATGTGGGCTGGTGAGTAAACATTGTTATGTGCAGGAGTATAGGTAGTGAGTATTGTGTAGACATGTGGGCTGGTGAGTAAACATTGTTTTGTGCAGGAGTATAGGTAGTGAGTATTGTGTAGACATGTGGGCTGGTGAGATAACATTGTTTTGTGCAGGAGTATAGGTAGTGAGTATTGTGTAGACATGTGGGCTGGTGAGTAAACATTGTTTTGTGCAGGAGTATAGGTAGTGAGTATTGTGTAGACATGTGGGCTGGTGAGTAAACATTGTTATGTGCAGGAGTATAGGTAGTGAGTATTGTGTAGACATGTGGGCTGGTGAGTAAACATTGTTATGTGCAGGAGTATAGGTAGTGAGTATTGTGTAGACATGTGGGCTGGTGAGTAAACATTGTTATGTGCAGGAGTATAGGTAGTGAGTATTGTGTAGACATGTGGGCTGGTGAGTAAACATTGTTATGTGCAGGAGTATAGGTAGTGAGTATTGTGTAGACATGTGGGCTGGTGAGTAAACATTGTTATGTGCAGGAGTATAGGTAGTGAGTATTGTGTAGACATGTGGGCTGGTGAGTAAACATTGTTATGTGCAGGAGTATAGGTAGTGAGTATTGTGTAGACATGTGGGCTGGTGAGTAAACATTGTTATGTGCAGGAGTATAGGTAGTGAGTATTGTGTAGACATGTGGGCTGGTGAGTAAACATTGTTATGTGCAGGAGTATAGGTAGTGAGTATTGTGTAGACATGTGGGCTGGTGAGTAAACATTGTTATGTACAGGAGTATAGGTAGTGAGTATTGTGTAGACATGTGGGCTGGTGAGTAAACATTGTTTTGTGCAGGAGTATAGGTAGTGAGTATTGTGTAGACATGTGGGCTGGTGAGTAAACATTGTTATGTGCAGGAGTATAGGTAGTGAGTACAAGATCGCGGGCTCCGCCCCTGAATCCCTGCTACTTGGCCGATTCTGTGCCTCAGCGGCTTATTGTGGCTCAGCGGCGGGTACTGGCCCGCTCACAGTGCCTGGCCGCCTGCAGGTGCGCCCGACCTCTGGACTTGGCACATTCATTACACACTGATCGAATCGTTCCCTTCCGCCCTGTTTTTTCCAAGTCCGTCACAAGGGCGCTCCTATCGTCCAAGTGTCTGTGCAAGTCCGGTTGGGGGGCTAGCGCTGGCACTCAGCTACTGTTGTTCCGTACGGCTACGACCCCGTTAACGAGCCGTGCTGCTTATGCTGGGGCGCTTCTGGCGAAAATTTTGAGTTCCAGTCTTACTACCGTGTACTGACAATTGGCATAACTTTGGCGCACGGCGAGGGTACGCTTGGAAGGGATCGGAGCACATTTATGGGAGCAACCTTTAGGGAACAAAAGTGGGCGCCAAGCGCTTCGCGGTGCGTGATCATGGAAAACGTGTCAGGGCAATGTTTGCAAAACTTTTATCACAGGCACATCGAAGACTAATAGGGCAATAGTGTAAAAATGTGTGCTGGTGAGTCCATCCCTGTAGTGTGTGCTAGTGAGTGCCCCCCTGCCCTAGTCTGACACGAAAATGCAAAAGTAGATGAATATATATACATATATGATTTGGGCGGCTAGCGTTTTCACGTTTGTTGCTTTCTGATCTGACGACAATATATGAAATTCATTGAGTGACTTACTGTAAATGGCGCGTGACTCTCAAGATCACGAATGATCGCTACCTGTGCGACTCTTCCCCCCTATAAGTAAGTAAGTACGTGCGTGTCATGCGCAAAGGCATGCCACGGAGTACTATGCTAATCTCATTAGAAAAAAAAATTACACAATAGTTTAAACAAATATCGTCTGCATCATTCCCCAACCATTAAGCACTAGATGGTTTTCCCCCCTATGTATCTCCCCATCCATCTCCCGGCACACTGTTCCTGCTGCCACGCGCTAACGCTTGCTGCCGCCACACGCTTGTGTTTGCTGCTGCCACACGCTAACGCTTGCTGCCGCCACATGCTACCACTTGCTGCTGGCACATGCTATCGCTTGCTGCCGCCACACGCTAACACTTGCTGCTGGCACAAGCTATCGCTTACTGCCGCCACGCGCTGAACACGTGCTGCTGCCACACGCTAACGCTTGCTGCTGCCACACGCTTGTGTTTGCTGCTGCCACACGCTAACGCTTGCTGCTGCCACACGCTAACGCTTGCTGCTGCCACACGCTTGTGTTCTCTGCTGCCACACATAAACAGACGGTTGGCGCAACGGGCTCTACACGGCTATTTGAAGTCATGGTTAACGGCATATCGGTCTATTTCCAGAACTTCATCTTCAAGGCACCGACCCAGAAGGTGCGTGGCACGCGTGACTCCCCGCAGTCTGGCCCTGCTGGTGGGTGGGTAGGTGGGCGGGCGGGCGGGCGGCGGCGGGCGGGCGGCGGGCGGGCGGGCGGGCGGGCGGGCGGGCGGGCGGGCGGGCGGGCGGGCGGGCGGGCGGGCGGGCGGGCGGGCGGGCGGCGGGCGGGCGGGCGGGCGGGCGGCGGGCGGGCGGGCGGGCGGGCGGGCGGGCGGGCGGGCGGGCGGGCGGGCGGGCGGGCGGGCGGGCGGGCGGGCGGGCGGGCGGCGGGCGGCGGCGCGGCGGGCGGGCGGGCGGGCGGGCGGGCGGGCGGGCGGCGGCGGGCGGGCGGGCGGGCGGGCGGGCGGGCGGGCGGGCGGGCAAGCGGGCGGGCGGGCGGGCGGGCGGGCGGGCAAGCGGGCGGGCGGGCGGGCGGGTGGGCGTCGGGCGAGCGCGCATGCAGGTTCACAAGAGCAATTGATATACGCAGAGATAGAAGAGCAAAGGGGACATTTATATTGAAGCACTTTGTACAGGTTGGAATGGGATGTATGGGGAGGAGGTGGTGGAAACTTTCTGGGGTGTGGTGCAGGAAGAAAATGCCATTTTAGCTACATTATTGATAACAAAAGTTTTCTGCTTATCATGCAAAGTTGGTGTGTTCATATCCCCCTACCCCCCCCCCCCCCCCCCCCCCCCCCCTCCTGGGTCCTCTACCCTGACATGGAGACTTGACATTGCGAAGGCGCAAACCCCGATCTGTGGGTGCCGCTCCAGAATCATGGCACAGGTGATGATGTGCCGCTCCAGAATCCTCATGATCACTACACGCTTATGAGCCCACTGTCCATGTGTGCTTGCACTTGTAGGTGTCAATCTTGCTGCCATTGGTTGATGTACGTACCGTTGCACTCTGGCGTGGCTTTGTGCGCGTATGCTGCTGCTTCCCCGGTGCGATCGGCCGGGTGCACCGCCATCACAGAGCTTGGAGGGCGGTGCCATGATGCTGGACGGATTGAACAGCCTGACGCTCAAGCTGTACTTCACAGACGTGACGTTTGATACCTGCTATGGGGTGAGTTGATTGGTTATTTGGGGGGCTATTTGTAACGCTGAAGCTGTACTACGCGGACGTGACGTTTGATACCTGCTATGGGGTGAGTTGATTGGTTATTTGGGGTTATTTGTAACGCTGAAGTGTACTACGCGGACGTGACGTTTGATACCTGCTATGGGGTGAGTTGATTGGTTATTTTGGGGGCTATTTGTAACGTTGAAGCTGTACTACGCGGGCGTGATGTGTGATACCTGTCATGGGGTGAGTTGGCGGATTTATTAGTTGTATTATTAACACGCCTGTTGGGAGGATGGATGGGGTGCATTAGCCGCCCCCGGCCATCCAGCGCTGCCCCCCTCCCTCTCAAGCTTTGCTAGTCTACCCCAGGAGACCTCAGGTTTGCTTGCTTGTTTAGCCACTTTGACTTGTCTTATAGTGACCAATATGTAAGGTTGCTAGCATATGCGTTATTGTTGGGCGATCCTGTATGTTCATTAGTCTGGCATTCAAACATGCCTCTGTCCAATGCCTTGAATCTCACGTTACTGTCCTAGCCTTGGTAGGATACTGCCCTTGGGGATAGCACCCTCGGCACTATGCCCCAGTCCCATGTTTACTATGCTGCCTGCCCTTGGTACCCTGTCCCCAGTCTCAAATTCACTTCGCTGCCTGCCCTTGGTACCCCTTCCCAGGCCCGTGGGGGCGCGCTCTACACCAAGGACTGCTTCGTGGACTGCGTCCGGTGCACATTCAAGAACAACTATGTGGTAAGTGCTACCGCGGTCCCTCTAGGCCACACGTACTAATCACGGGGTGCTTGCCACAGCCATGCTTGTTTGTCACAGCAAGACACATGGGTGAGTACTAGGGCACTCCTGCATGTCATGGTAGCTGCAACGATGGCAGCAAGTGCGCAAGGAGCGCGCCACTCAAAAATCAAGCAACTGTGCCATGAGTGTGATTCCAGGGAAAGGAGGTGGCGTATTGTTGTGCTGCGCATATCATACCAACCCAAGTCCTGATCATCCGTACTAAGCACTCATGGCCATGGAGGAGCTGCCGGCATAGCTACTGTTTTTCTACTCTATTTGCGATGTACAGTGTTCTTTTAATCATTATGCATTGAATATCTACCACTCTTCTGCGCTAATTGCACTGTATATTTTGCTACTCCATCTACTCCATTCGTGTTGTATTTGGGCTGCTCTTCTACAGCTGATGAGAAGGGTGTGGGATGGTCTCAGGTTACCAGCATGCGTGCTGCCATGAAAGAGGGTTGTAGGAAAAGGTGGTATAGCTGCGGCCGTGTGGCCTGGGAAGGGCCTGCTCCTATGCTTACAGCTTGTCTTGTATCTACATCTTCCCTGTGGGTCCCAGAATATGTGATCGATGCGCTGAATGATGTTGGTGGAGTTGCACAAGGTGGTCTTATTTGTAGCCTGCTTGCCTCACAGCTATCATTTCAATATGCCAGCCATGACGCCTAATATACTGTATGCATGGCATATCCAGTTTGTGATGTACAGTATACGCGCGGCATACACGTGCAGTGGATGCATGGCACATCGAGTTGGTAATACAGTGTGCTTGCCATTCATCTTTCCATGCAAAGTGCTTGCAATCCAGCCCTTATGAACTGTGTGCTCCAGTATGCTTTCCACGCCCCTTTTCAAAACCAGTTGAAAGAATATCTTGCCCGTTAAAAAAGAATATCTCACCGTGGGCCCGTGTGTTGCTCCCCTTGGCTGGGCAGAGCTCGCAAGGCGGCGCGGTCTATCTATACAAGTCCACCTTCATGTGCTATGAATGCACCTGGCTCAACAATTCCGCCGCGGTGAGTCACGTCATCTCATGATGATGTCATCCCATGGCATGTCATCCAATGGGGTGGGCCTGGGAAGGCACTGGGGGTCACTTTTGCAGGCATTAGAGCGCTCCTGCCACGGTGGGTAAGTGCACGGCATCACTCGAGGGATCGTTGTTCTGCCAGGGTTGCCCTGCTGGCGTTTGGAGGGTGCCGTTGCTGACAGCAGTTTGTGCAGTGGTCTCGATGCTGTTGTTAGTTATAGGCACAAAAGAGGCTCGTACAGAATCAAGGCAAGGCTTTGTCCTGGTGTAATTTGAAGCGCTATAGCAGTACAGCAAGAAGAAGTCGCAACAAGTACATTATTATCTTGAAGTACTTCATCCTCTGCCGTGACAACGGTGCAAAGTGGGGTGGGTGTACAGCCACATAGGACCCCCCCCTTTACGCACATGCGTTCACCTAACCGACATCTCTCTGCATGCCTTTGTTCACCTATCCCTTGTCCATTCAACTTGGTAAATCCTTGGTAATCCTTGGTAAACTCCTGATGAACTTCTGGTAAACCCTGTGTACTTTTTGGGGGAGGTGTGTTGGGAGTGGTCCCCCCCAAGAGCCGCGCAGCTAACTTGCATGCTGAACGGCACCGATGCCTCAAATATGCCTTTTCTAGGGCATCTTACAACGGATACTCCACGCTCATATCAACAAGCACAGATGCACACACATGCACACACATGCACACACATACACACATGCACACACATACACACATGCACACACATACACACATGCACACATATATACGCAAGCGCATGCGCTCCTCTGGTCTCCTCTTGCCGTCGACGCTGGTTGGCCCCATGGAAATGCCCAGATATGCCCATATGCTGCTCGTTTACGGATGCTTGGTCCTAGTTAGGTTCTGTGCCGTCAAGTGCCCCTCTTGCTGATAGAGTCATGCGCATAAGGCCACGAGCTGCTGGGAAAAGAAATAAGCGATGGTACGTAAGCGAATAATTAACGATTGTTATCAACGCCATGAGTAGGATCATCACATATGCCAGGGTTCCCTTGGGAGCCGCAGATACCAACGCTTAATACTGCCAGCCCCCGTTGCTGCTATGGTAGCTGGTACTGCCTCTTAGACTGCCTATCAATGCCGGCTTTAATTTCACGCTGATTCCGGCAAATATTGCCTATCAATGCTGGCTTAGACTGCACACCAACTCCAGTCAAGGATGCTGGCCAGTCCCTGTCATCCCTGCTGGCTGGAGGCTGGATAGACATCCCATTCCATCTCACTGAGGGTTTATGCTCACGCGACGCAGTCGGATGTGTAAATTAAGGAATCCCTGCTGGCCTGGGGGCGGGTGCCGGCCGCTGGTGCCCTTGTCTTCCCGCGCAGGCGGAGGGTGGCGCCATCTACGGGAACCACCAGCTGACAGAGATGAAGCTGCTGGGAAACACGTTCACAGGGGATGCGGCGGTAAGAAGCGACTAGGTTGAATCACGTTCACAGGGGATGCGGCAGGCAGAAGCGAATAGGATCATTTCAGCTAGAAAAGTCCCTTTGAACTTTTAGACACTAAGCTAGTGGGGAACGCATTTACGGGTGACACAGCGGTTTGAAATGACTAGCATGATTATTGTGGTCGTACAAACATCATAATAATAAATATCATGGTAATAATAATAATAACAGTAATAGTAATAACAATGGTATGTACAATTGGGTTACTTAGTGAACCGACCGCATGGCCCAGGAGTTGTAGCACGGCCCTGGAGGATGGCAAGCCTGCCCGTAAGCAGCAGACATTTCCACCCCTGCCACCTGGCCTGGCCTGCCGTAACTTCCATCCAACTAAAAAGACCCCACCGTAGCTGTAGCCATGTACCAGTGCTCGTAAGCCACCTTGATAGCGCATGCAGCATTGACAGACTATGGCGTACAGCAATTCATCATGCACCTAGATGGTATGCCTGCAAGTGTGCGGTTTAAGAATATTGTCATGTGATGTAGTGGCTTTTTTCCATGATTGCAAATTATCTAATACTCCCCCCCCCCCCTTTTCCATTCCCCCCGCACCTTACCCCCCCCCCCCCCCCTTGCCCCTGCCCCCCGTAACACACAAACACACCCTGCGTATTGCGCCAACCCCACCTTGGCCCGCCATTTTCCTCCCTTGCCTCTGGCCACTCGCGGCTGTTAGGGCACGCCCTCCAAGGGCACCGATATCTGGCTGCAGAGCAACCAGATGCATCTGTACTACTCGCCCGCCTCGCCGGCACCGGTGAGCTGTCTTTTGCGTGCTTCTTTCCAAGGGTAGCCTGTAAACAGGGAGTCCGATATTTCTAGATGCTGATGCTACTGGACACGACTTTACTCTGTATCAATGTCTCTGTACCAACTTGACTTAACTCAGTATCAACATCTCTGTATCACTTTGACTTTACTCAGTATCAGTAACAAATTTAGGCCGATACGCGCCAGATCTGGATTGCGACAACCATGGTAACCCTGCCATTGGCTGCTTGGTAATAGGGCCCTCCTTTTGGGGGGGCAGTCGGTGTTTGCTCTGGGTCTCACACACAAACTATCATAGTTCTAGTTTCTGAGTAAAAGTATATCATTTGGCTGCACCCCGTCAAGCAGGGGCTTGTGTGATGTCCATCTGCCTTGATTTCTTTCTCACCGGAAAGCAACCCAATCTTACCCCTTGCCCTTTCAACCAGCCAGTTCACCGTAGTATGCCTTGCCTTGTGTGTGGTGGCGTGATAAGGCGTGATGCTCGGGCAAACCGGCAAATGGTTGCTGTCTACGAATTTCAGGGTGGGTGGTTGTCACCCTGAAAGAGCCTGGTTCCAGGGTTTTCCCAGCAGCGGGGTTATAGCGTGCAGCCTTAGCAATCGACAGCATTGGGGCCATTTTCTGTTTGTAGTTTTCATTTAGTCACCTTCTCCTTAGTTTCGTGTGTGGCCTTGTGTACGACGCGCAGATTTACGCTGGGGCATCAGGGATCGTGGTGGATACAACCACGCTGGCGTATACCTGTAAGTGCCGTGTCGTAGCGCTGGCGTATACCTGTAAGTGTCGTGTCGTAGCGCTTTCAACCCAGGCTCGCTTCTTATGGTTATCACGTGCACAATCACACTGGGCTATGCCTGTATGTGAGGTGCATGCTGCCCCATCAAACAAAGTGCGGTGCCCTGTTAGGGTTGTTGCACGGCCACGCTGGCTCCATTCACGGCCATGTGGTGCCGCAACGGCCTCTTCCAAATTGTTCGCTCTGCTCAGTTTGCGAAGTTTGTGGGTAAGGATTCCCAAGAGATGCCATCCCATTGGCCCATCCTTCCATCAATAGCCTGACTGTCTATTGACTGTTCATCGACTCGTCTAACTGTCTGACTGTCTGTTGACCGTTCATCAGTCTGTCTGACTGTCCACCAATAGCCTGACTGTCCCAGCAGCCAAGGCAGCACTGTGCCTGCATAGTCCCATACTTGAAATAGGATGAGCTGATATGTGCGTTATAGTCCCATACTTGAAAAGGATAGTATACTATATCAATGTGAGGCACAGACCCTTGATTGTGGGGCATATTTCCTTTACTGCGGGGCATTGAACCATACTGCTCCCATGATTGTTGGGCATAGTCCCAAGATTGCTGAGCATAGTCCCATGATTGTTGGGAAAAGCCCCTTCTTGTTGGGGCAGGCTGCCTGGCCAGGCCTTCAGCTTGCAGCTTTCGTCGTCTGTATGCTTTGTTGTGCTGTTTTTGTTAAGCTATCAGCTGCAGGCCTCACCAGTTGTGAAGCCCCCGTGCGGCCCACCCAGTGTGTGACATCGGTCTAGTTGGGTGGGCTGGCAGGAAGTTTGAAAGGTTGCTGGAAGGTCGTACACACACTTAAGTGTCAGGGACGTTGGTTGTGAATGTTGCCTCTTCCAGGATATGCTGCATCAGCTCTTGTTCATTCTGTATATGTGTTTTCCATGTCTGCAGATCCACCGCCACCATCCTCTCCGCCGCCGCCACCGCCGCCTTCGCCACCGCCACCATCACCCCCACCTCCCCCCCACCTCCCCCCCCACCGTCCCCCCCACCGCCCCCGCCGCCCTCACCTCCACCGCCGCCCTCACCTCCACCGCCGCCATCACCACCACCACCACCTCCACCATCACCCCCACCTTCCCCACCACCATCCCCCCGCCACCCCCCCCGTCACCCCCCCCCCACCATCACCGCCACCACCCCGTCACCCCCCCCCCACCATCACCGCCACCACCCCCGTCACCCCCCCCCCCCCCCGCCACCACCTTCACCACCACCTCCATCTCCACCACCTTCACCGCCACCTCCCCCCCACCTTCCCCACCACCGCCGTCACCATCACCGCCGCCATCACCACCCCCTCCACACCCATCACCACCCCCATCGGTGCCTCCCAATGGTCCGCCCGATGGTAGCCCTGTGGCTCCGCCAGGTGTAATATTGCCACCCCCTCCACCTCCCTCGCCACCACCCCCACTCTCACCACCATCACCATCGGCACCACCACCATCTCCCCCGCCGCCACCATCTCCCCCGCCGCCACCATCGCCTCCACCACCTTCACCACCACCGCCACCTTCACCACCACCGCCACCTTCGCCACCCCCGCCATCTTCACCGCCACCCCCGCCGTCTCCACCGCCACCGCCACCCTCACCGCCACCATCCCTTGCCCCGCCACCATCCCCACCTCCTCCTCCTCCATCCCCACCTCCCCCGGTTGCCTCTCCATCCCCGCCACCACCGCATCCACCGCCACCATCGCCGTCCCCACCGCCTCCCTCCCCATCACCTCCTCCGTCCACAACGCCGCGACCACCCTCTCCACCACCACCATCGCCACCGCCACCATCACCGCCACCATTGCACCCACCCATGCCTTCAACACCATCAGCACCGCTGCCTCCCTGGGTGGCCCCTCCGCCCTTGCCACCGCCATCCCCATCACCGCCACCTCCACCTCCCCCCTCACCCCCACCACCCACAATGCCTCCGCAACCGCCGCCCATGCCACCGCCACCATTTGTGCTGCCGCCACCACTGGTCTCACCACCACCAAACACAAACCCATTGCCTCCACCATTGTTATCCCCCCCCCCCCCCCCTGGCTGTGCCACCCCCACCCTTGGTGCGTCCCCCGCCCCCTCCCTTAATCCAGCCACCTCCATCCCGACCGCCACCTCCATCCCGACCGCCACCACCGCCAGTATTGTCGCCACCACCCCGCCTGCCACCACCATCCCCCCGCCCCCCGCCACCTCCCCGCCCACCACCGCCAACCCCGCCCCCGCCACGTCCCCCCCTCCTTCCCCCCCCCCCCCCCCGTCCCCACCCCCACCCCCATCACCCCCCTTGCCCCCGTGGCCAATGTCACCCCCTCCACCACCAATCAGCCTCCTCACAATTCTGGTGACGTCAGCGTCAGGAGATGCCGTTAGCGAGGTGAGCTCGCTGTTGTTGGGCCCTTCCCTTTCTCGGGTCGCCCTTTTGTTTCGCCCCTTTCTCGGTTTGCCCTTTTGTTTCGCCCCTTTCTCGGGTTGCCCTTTTGTTTCGCCCCTTACTCGGGTTGCCCTTTTGTTTCGCACCTTTCTCGGGTTGCCCTTTTGTTTCGCCTTTTTCTCGGGTCGCCCTTTTGTTTCGCACCTTTCTTGGGTTGCCCTTTTGTTTCGCCCCTTACTCGGGTTGCCCTTTTGTTTCGCCCCTTCTCGGGTTGCCCGTTTGTTTCGCCCCTTACTGGGTTTGCCCTTTTGTTTCACCCCTTTCTCGGGGTGCCCTTTTGTTTCGCCCCTTTCCTGGGTTGCCCTTTTGTTTCGCCCCTTTCTTGAGTGTGCCTGTTCTTGGGGAGGACCCTTTTTCCTGCAATGAATTTCTGTTCGGGGGATGCCCTTGTCTGGGGCATTTCCATCCTTGGGGCATGCATTGTTTTCGAACGTGCCTTTGGGGGGGAAGAGAGAGAGAGTGTGTGTGTGTGTGTGTGTGTGTGTGTGTGTGTGTGTGTGTGTGTGTGTGTGTGTGTGTGTGTGCACGCAAGCAGCCAAGCAAGCATACATGCTTAGCTGATAGGCAGCTAGGAAGGATGGCACTCAGTTGATTCTAGAATACGTAGATAGCAATGATAGCCATCATCATATAGGTGTTCATGCAAGCCCGTCTGCAGTAGCCTTGCTGGCATGTGGTAGAGAATGTGTTCGGGAAAGACGCGCAGCAATGGCCTCGTTGGTGTGCTCTCTCTCTCCCCTTCCGCCATCTGTTCTCTCTCGCCCCTCTCATTTGTGCGTTCTTTCGTCCCCCTTCCTCCCCCACCCGCTTCCCTCCTCAAATATTGTGCACATGTTCTCCTGTTTCTTCCCCCTCCTACCGTGGCCCCCACCCTCACTGGCTACGGCCGCCCTTGCCCCTGTCCTCGGGGTATCACCACCCTGGGCCGTCCCTCTGGCTGCCCCCTGGCAGGGTGACACCATGGACCTCCTCATGACGGTGGACGGTCAGAACGCGGGCAACGTCACCATGACGCTGGCTCTCGGCACCCTCATGGCCAGCAGCCCGCCGGCCTCTCGCCGCCACCGCAGCCGGCGCCTCCAGCAGGGTGCCCCGCCCCGCTTGCACCCGCAGGATGACGACTTTCCTTATCGCCGGCGCTCACTGAGCGAGAACCTGCCTCGCGGCCACCTCCAGGGTGGTCTTCGTCGCCGCCGCCGGCGCCTGCTTACCCACCCTTGGCTCCACTGCGACTCGTACAACATCACGAGCGTGAACCCCTCGCAGGGCTCGTGCCTGCCCATGGACTTCGACACCTGCTCGCTCACGTGCGCACTCGGGTTCCTATACGAGGCCGACCCGGCGTTTGTCTACATCGACGTCGTGCCCTCGGCCAAGGGCGCCAGAATCGGCATTCGCGCGGAAGCGCTGGGCGAGGGCGCGGTCGTGCGCGCGTGGGACGACGTCATCAGGGGCCCCAGGGGGGAGGTGTTGGACGGCGTTGTTATCGTGGGTGCGTGAGGGGTGTGAGGCCATGTATAGACTTGCCTGGTTTGTTTGGCATCACCGTCTCGAGTTAGTGGGAGGAAGGGGCAGCTTCCAGCCCAGCCCAAACCAAACCAAACCAAACCAAACCAAACCAAACCAAACCAAACCAAACCAAACCAAACCAAACCAAACCAAACCGAACCGAACCGAACCGAACCGAACCGAACCGAACCGAACCGAACCAAACCAAACCAAACCAAACCAAACCAAACCAAACCAAACCAAACCACACCAAACCCAACCAACCCAACCCAACCCAACCCAACCCAACCCAACCCAAACCACACCAACCCAACCCAACCCAACCCAACCCAACCCAACCCAACCCAACCCAACCCAACCCAACCCAACCCAACCCAACCCAACCCAACCCAACCCAACCCAACCCAACCCAACCCAACCCAACCCAACCCAACCCAACCCAACCCAACCCAACCCAACCCAACCCAACCCAACCCAACCCAACCCAACCCAACCCAACCCAACCCAACCCAACCCAACCCAACCCAACCCAACTCTTCAACCATAACCCAACTCCCCAACCCCAACCCAAGTCCCCAATCCCAACCCAACTCCCCAACACCAACCCAACACCCCAATCCCAACCCAACTCCCCAAACCCAACCCAAGTCCCCAAACCCAACCCAACTCCCCAAACCCAACCCAAATGCTCAACCCTAACCCTACTCCCCAACCCCAACCCAACTCCTCAACCCTAACCCCACCTGTGGACCTGCCACATTCCCCCCTCCACCCGCACCTTCCCACCCACACCCCAACAGACAAGCTGCAGCCCATCATCGTGCCCGACTACGCGGACACCAAGCTGGGCAACGCGATGTGGAATGGACGCGAGCGGCTCGTCCTCTATGGGGTGAACTCCCCGATGCACTTCTCAGTCTACATCCGACCCGAGCTGAGCTGCAACCTGGGCGTTCCAGGTGGCCCGGTCGAGACCGCTGGCTCCGCTTCTGTCTCCGGTTTCACATGGGTGGACGCCACGGGGGGCGGCAAGAACCTGCGGTTCGAGGTGAGGGAGGTGGTGTGAGCTTGAGGGGGGTGGGGAAGGTGGGGTGAGATTGGGGGAGGTGAGGGAGGTGGGATGAGGTTGAGGGAGATAAGGGGGATGGGGTGAAGTTGAGGGGAGGGAGAAAGGTGGGGTGAGGTTGAGGGAGGTGAGTGGGTGGGGTAATGGTGAGGGAGGCGAGGGGGTGGATGAGGTTATGGGAGGGGAGCGGAGGGGGTGGAGCCACTTCAACAGATCAGTCCTACAGGATGTATTGAAGGGGAATCGGGATGTCGAAAGCGGTCGCCATGCAAAGCTCTAGAGCACAGGGGGGTGGCAGTGCCGGTTCTGATTGCCTCGGGTTCTGTTATGAACAAAAAATGGCTCGAAATGTCGAGCGCCTCATGTGCCTCATGATGCAACGCTCAGCCAGGTGCACCCCGCTAAGATTGGCATCGCTGTGCTCGGCTTATGTGTCCCGACATGTATGTTAGTATGGCTTGTTTGGTCATGCCTATTAAGTCAAATGCTTCCGGCCAGCGCACCCCATGAAGAACAGCCGTGTTGGTTCTTGCTCTTTTCTCTCCTGCTTCAACTTACCAATTGTCTGTTAAAAGTCGAAGTTGCTGATCTAATTGTGTAGTGATGCCCCACCAGGCCCTGTCAAGAATGGCCTCACCATTCTCAGTCTAGTCGTCCTTTAAACTTGTTATGCCTGGCTTGATAATAATGCCTCCTGGCCCATTGCACCACGACTACCAGGCGCGCCCCGTCAAGAACGGCCTCTTAGTTCTCAAGTTCAAAGCGGACGTCTGCGCCCACCGCACAACGGGCCAGCGCAACGTGGCGTCCCGGCCGTTTGGCATCCTATTCGGTGTGTGGCCCCGTGGTCTGTTAGTGGGTTTGTGGCCCTTCTTCCTATTCAGTGCGTGGCCGCGGGGCATCCTATTTAGTGTGTGGCCCTGTCATCCCATTGAAATGTGTCGCTTTGTTTATTATCCGGTGTGTGGCCCATTCATCATATGCAGTGCATGGCCCCGTGGCATTGTATTCGGTCTTTGTACCTTTTTTTTGTGTGTACCTTTTTTTGTATGTACCGGTGTGTGGCCCATTCATCATATTCAGTGCATGGCCCCGTGGCATTGTATTCGGTGTATGTACCTTTTTTTCGTATGTACCGGTGTGTGGCCCATTCATCATATTCAGTGCATGGCCCGTGGCATCGTATTCGGTGTATGTACCTTTTTTCGTATGTACCGGTGTGTGGCCCATTCATCATATTCAGTGCATGGCCCGTGGCATCGTATTCGGTGTATGTACCTTTTTTTGTATGTACCGGTGTGTGGCCCATTCATCATATTCAGTGCATGGCCCGTGGCATCGTATTCGGTGTATGTACTTTTTTTCGTATGCATCCTATTGCCTCTGTGGCGTACATAGTCTTGGCGTGCATGCCCTACGCTCGCTGGGTGGCGGATGGCAGCGGTCAGCACCGTGCCCTTGTCTCACTAGCCACTTGATGCCGAGTGCCAAAAAAAAAAAAGTTCAAAAAAGTAAGTTAAAAAAGAGTTTTCTCAAAAAGGTAACAAGACCCATAGGCTGCATAAGAAAACTCTAATCCTCTGCATGCTTAACGAAATCCCCGTGCCCTGTAACAGCCTGGCCTGTTTATGATCGTTTTTCGTAGCAATCGTAGCACTGATAGGTGTGGTACAAGTCCATGTGGTAGCGTGCCTTTCTACGGTTGCGTCTGTGCTTCAACGGTTTCCCTTGTCGTGGAAGGGCCACCCTGCCAGGTAGTCACATGAGCCGCATGGCAGGGGGTCTAACTAAGGTGGGCGGCATATGGGACATAGCGTATGGGAATAGGCATAGGGATATGGGTATATGTGGGTATGCGTCCATAGGTATGTATGGATATGGGACACAGCATATGGGAGTAGACATAGGGATATGGGTATTTGCGGGTATGCATCCATAGATATGTATGGGTAGCTTCTTGGGTTGCTGCATCCATGGGTCAACCAGCCGCAGGCGTTGTCGGTTGTTGGCTGTAATCGTAGGCATCCCAGTCCCCAGATGTACATGCTGGCCTCATGCCACGTGGGGCCATGCCATACCCCTGTATCCATTTCAGTTCATTTTACGTCTAGTCTAGGCATGTGCCTCCATTTGTTTGGCCTAGTCAAGTTATCTGCTTCGATATGTTAGGTTCTTCGTCTCCTTCATAACAATATTGCGTCCACGATTTGGTTATGGTTCCCGGGCGGCTGTCCTCACCCTGGCAGATGACCAGCGGCCAGCCTGCATCGTCACCCCCCGCCAGCCCACGGTGTCCTCTGAGGACGAGTTTGTTTTTGACATTGCGTGGAACGAGCGCGTGGTCGGTTTCACCGAGACATCGCTCAATATCTCCAACGGCCTGCTGCTCAGGTACGGGGGTGGCCAAGGATAAGTATGCTGATGACAAAGCTTTTGATCAATGCTCAGGTACGGGGGTGGCCAAGGATAAGAAGTATGCTGCTGACAAGGATTTTGATAACCATTCTGTAGTACATAGATGGCTGCTCAGTTTGGGAGCTGCATATGCTACCTTTACTGCTGCTTCGGTAGGGGAGAAGAGGCGCTTGCTCAAAGAAAACACCGCTGGAAAAGGCAGCGAGAAGGCAGCTAGCATTATCATAAGATGTCTGCCCAGAAGGCTGTTTGTTGCTGCACTTTAGTGCACTGCGTGTTGCTTCAGAGGTACTTTGATGCTACATTAACGAACTGGTAAATAGGGACCAGCTATCACCCCTTCCAACCTGAAGATACAATA
Organism: Mesostigma viride; assembly: GCA_009746045.1. NCBI lineage: Eukaryota > Viridiplantae > Streptophyta > Mesostigmatophyceae > Mesostigmatales > Mesostigmataceae > Mesostigma > Mesostigma viride. The sequence goes on from RPFO01000060.1 coordinate 38,380, forward strand.
AACAAACTGGTAAATAGGGACCAGCTATCACCCCTCCCAACCTGAAGATACAATAAACAAACTGGTAAATAGGGACCAGCTATCACCCCTCCCAACCTGAAGATACAATAAACAAACTGGTAAATAGGGACCAGCTATCACCCCTTCCAACCTGAAGATACAATAAACAAACTGGTAAATAGGGACCAGTTATCACCCCTCCCAACCTGAAGATACAATAAACAAACTGGTAAATAGGGACCAGCTATCACCCCTTCCAACCTGAAGATACAATAAACGAACTGGTAAATAGGGACCAGCTATCACCCCTTCCAACCTGAAGATACAATAAACAAACTGGTAAATAGGGACCAGCTATCACCCCTTCCAACCTGAAGATACAATAAACAAACTGGTAAGTCGGGACCAGGCATCACCCCTCCCAACCTGAAGATACAATAAACAAACTGGTAAATAGGGACCAGTTATCACCCCTCCCAACCTGAAGATACAATAAACAAACTGGTAAATAGGGACCAGTTATCACCCCTCCCAACCTGAAGATACAATAAACAAACTGGTAAATAGGGACCAGCTATCACCCCTCCCAACCTGAAGATACAATAAACAAACTGGTAAATAGGGACCAGCTATCACCCCTCCCAACCTGAAGATACAATAAACAAACTGGTAAATAGGGACCAGCTATCACCCCTCCCAACCTGAAGATACAATAAACAAACTGGTAAATAGGGACCAGCTATCACCCCTCCCAACCTGAAGATACAATAAACAAACTGGTAAATAGGGACCAGCTATCACCCCTTCCAACCTGAAGATACAATAAACAAACTGGTAAATAGGGACCAGCTATCACCCCTCCCAACCTGAAGATACAATAAACAAACTGGTAAATAGGGACCAGCTATCACCCCTCCCAACCTGAAGATACAATAAACAAACTGGTAAATAGGGACCAGCTATCACCCCTCCCAACCTGAAGATACAATAAACAAACTGGTAAATAGGGACCAGCTATCACCCCTCCCAACCTGAAGATACAATAAACAAACTGGTAAATAGGGACCAGCTATCACCCCTCCCAACCTGAAGATACAATAAACAAACTGGTAAATAGGGACCAGCTATCACCCCTTCCAACCTGAAGATACAATAAACAAACTGGTAAATAGGGACCAGCTATCACCCCTTCCAACCTGAAGATACAATAAACAAACTGGTAAATAGGGACCAGCTATCACCCCTCCCAACCTGAAGATACAATAAACAAACTGGTAAATAGGGACCAGCTATCACCCCTTCCAACCTGAAGATACAATAAACAAACTGGTAAATAGGGACCAGCTATCACCCCTTCCAACCTGAAGATACAATAAACAAACTGGTAAATAGGGACCAGCTATCACCCCTTCCAACCTGAAGATACAATAAACAAACTGGTAAATAGGGACCAGCTATCACCCCTTCCAACCTGAAGATACAATAAACAAACTGGTAAATAGGGACCAGCTATCACCCCTTCCAACCTGAAGATACAATAAACAAACTGGTAAATAGGGACCAGTTATCACCCCTTCCAACCTGAAGATACAATAAACAAACTGGTAAATAGGGACCAGCTATCACCCCTTCCAACCTGAAGATACAATAAACAAACTGGTAAATAGGGACCAGCTATCACCCCTCCCAACCTGAAGATACAATAAACAAACTGGTAAATAGGGACCAGCTATCACCCCTCCCAACCTGAAGATACAATAAACAAACTGGTAAATAGGGACCAGCTATCACCCCTTCCAACCTGAAGATACAATAAACAAACTGGTAAATAGGGACCAGCTATCACCCCTTCCAACCTGAAGATACAATAAACAAACTGGTAAATAGGGACCAGCTATCACCCCTCCCAACCTGAAGATACAATAAACAAACTGGTAAATAGGGACCAGCTATCACCCCTCCCAACCTGAAGATACAATAAACAAACTGGTAAATAGGGACCAGCTATCACCCCTTCCAACCTGAAGATACAATAAACAAACTGGTAAATAGGGACCAGTTATCACCCCTTCCAACCTGAAGATACAATAAACAAACTGGTAAATAGGGACCAGCTATCACCCCTCCCAACCTGAAGATACAATAAACATACTGGTAAATAGGGACCAGCTATCACCCCTTCCAACCTGAAGATACAATAAACAAACTGGTAAATAGGGACCAGCTATCACCCCTTCCAACCTGAAGATACAATAAACAAACTGGTAAATAGGGACCAGCTATCACCCCTCCCAACCTGAAGATACAATAAACAAACTGGTAAATAGGGACCAGCTATCACCCCTTCCAACCTGAAGATACAATAAACAAACTGGTAAATAGGGACCAGCTATCACCCCTCCCAACCTGAAGATACAATAAACAAACTGGTAAATAGGGACCAGTTATCACCCCTCCCAACCTGAAGATACAATAAACAAACTGGTAAATAGGGACCAGCTATCACCCCTCCCAACCTGAAGATACAATTAGCATACTGGTAAGTCGGGACCAGGCATCACCTCCAACTCTCCGATGGCACGCTCATGTGCGCGCATGGTCCTGTTTGTTGGCCACATGCACTGATTGTACTTCTTGATTTTGAGGTGTGCCGATGTGTCGTAACGAACATTGCGCGGACAGCCACGGTCCCATTGTGTGGCTATACAGGGATATCAAGCTATATATTGGCTATATATGGATATCAAGCTATATATTGGCTATATATGGATGTCAAGCTATATATTGGCTATACATGGATATCAAGCTATATATTTGCTATACATGGATATCAAGCTATATATTTGCTATACGTGGATATCAAGCTAAATATTGGGGCAGTGGCAGTAGGTAGACTATTTGTTGCTACATAAGTTTATATTTACTACACTAGCATTGTCTATATCTAGACATCTAGCTTGATATGCCGACACGGCATGGTGTCCTACCTAGCTGTTGACACTTGCGTATTCTGGTTTCTGACATGGACCTTCACTGCAAACTCATCGCTGGTTCCCTCGCAAATCTCCTCCTCCCCCCCCCCCCCCTCCTTCGCCCCCCCCCCCGCCCCCCCTCTTTCCCCGCTGCCTTTGCCACGCGACAATCCGCAGCTTTGTCGTCGTCGACGAAGCAGCCGGCCTGTATCAGGTGTCCATAGTCCCGACCGGCGACGACTTTGTGATTTTGGGCATCTACGAGGGCGCCTGCAGGGATGTCGCCGGGTGGCCCAGCCTCGAGTCGTCGACCGTGCAGGTCCAGCACTGTGAGTTGGACCAGTGTTTTTCGAGTCAGTGTTGACTAAGGACATAAGCACGGTGCAGGTGCTGCACTGTGATTTGGACCCATATTTTTTGAGTCAGTGTTGACTAAGGACATAAGCACGGCTCAGGTCCAGCTCTGTGAGTTAATCTTGTGGTCGTTGGGTCATTGTTGACCAAGGACATAAGCACGGCGCAGGTCCAGCATTGACAGTTGAATGAATATGTAGCATCGAAATGATGACATGAGATCTGTGCGGGTCCAAGTTCATCAGTTTGGCGCTAAAACACTGGTGGTACTGATGCACTTATCTGTGGCCCATGCCTTGAGTCCGGTCTACATGCGGGGGTGTGAGTTGGCTTGTACACCAAGTCACTAGTAGTTTGTGAGTCTATGTAAAGGAGCAGTCAGTAACTAAACTGACCTATGGATTTAGGTATCTGATTCCATCATCCACGCGTTCGCTGACATTCCCCGCTCAGACACCAAGTCGGACAACATCGAGGTCATTGCAGGCGCCGCGTCAGTGGCAGCTGCCGGTGTTATCGCCACGGGGGTGGCCAGCAGTTTTGCGACGAGCCTCTCGGGGGCGGCGAGCATGGGTGGCCTCGCGGTGCGTGCGTGGCCGGGCCGATGCCAGTAGAAACTACTCCAGAAACCGTGCCCCAGGTGCCCTCGTTGCCCATGTAGCCCATATAGCTCGCCGTAACCAGGCGGCAGGTGGTGCTATGCCAGTTGTGAATGTGCCAGTGGTGCATAAACCAGTGGTGAATGTGCCAGTGGTGCGTATGCCAGTGCCCGCTCCTGCCATGTTGGCAACTCTGCGAAATGTGGTACGCTGTCGCTGCCACCATAGCGGCGTTCATTGTGTTGATGCCATCGAAACGACGTGCGTCCTGCGGTGTCTGTGTTCGATGCTGGTGCACCGGTTTTTGTGCGCGTGTGGGAGCATTGGTGGCGTTTCCAGCCCAGATGCTGTCGAGGAAGGAACGGTCCCCCGAAACGTGTTGTTATACGTTTACCCAGGCTACCTGTCATCATCCTCACTACATGCCATTCTTTGTCCCTTCTTTGTTTCCTCAACGTGCAGCCAATGCTGGGCCATGTCCAACCAGCATGATATGGTCACATAGTCATACTGTACGACGACATGACGTTTGTCCACGCTAACAACTTCACCCCCATGAACTGATCTACCTTCCATGCTGAGCTGCCACCTCCCAGGATTTACTGCTCATGGTTTACAGTACGATGTGACATCGATCTGCACTCATGCGCACCTTGTCTCCCAATCATTAACCTTCCTCTCCCCTTCCCCCTATCTTTGGTGTGCAGATCATGCTGGGCCACATTCAGCTGCAGCAGAACTATGACATGTTACACTTATTTAACTTTCTTCCTCCCCTCCCCCCTCCCCCTATTTCACTATCCAGTCCATGCTGGGCCACATCCAGCTGCTGCAGATGATGAACGGGCTGGATATCCCGGTCGACCCCATTGTGCTGGAGATCACCAACAGGTAGGGATAGAGTGACCATGGATGGGCTGCAGTGATAACAGGTAGGGGATATAGTGACCATGGATGGGCTGCAGTGATATCAGGTAGGGGATATAGTGACAATGGATGGGCTGCAGTGATAACAGGTAGGGATATAGTGACCATGGATGGGCTGCAGTGATAACAGGTAGGGATATAGTGACCATGGATGGGCTGCAGTGATAACAGGTAGGGGATATAGTGACAATGGATGGGCTGCAGTGATAACAGGTAGGGAATATAGTGACCATGGATGGGCTGCAGTGATATCAGGTAGGGGATATGGTGACAATGGATGGGCTGCAGTGATAACAGGTAGGGATATAGTGACCATTGATGGGCTGCAGTGATATCAGGTAGGGGATATAGTGACCATTGATGGGCTGCAGTGATAGCAGGTAGGGATATAGTGACCATGGATGGGCTGCAGTGATAACAGGTAGGGGATATAGTGACAATGGATGGGCTGCAGTGATAACAGGTAGGGAATATAGTGACCATGGATGGGCTGCAGTGATATCAGGTAGGGGATATAGTGACCATGGATGGGCTGCAGTGATAACAGGTAGGGGATATAGTGACCATGGATGGGCTGCAGTGATAACAGGTAGGGATATAGTGACCAGCGCTAAGTGGGGGCGTGGTTGACCCGATGGTGCTGGAGATGGCCGGCAGGTAGAGCGACAGTGACCACATATGGTGCTACAGTGACTAGTAGCAGCACAGATGGCGACAGCAACCATGAAGCGGGCACGTTTGTTGTGGCCACCACTGACCGGGTTGCAGGCCTAGAGGGGGAGGTAGATAGGGCAGGGGGGGGGGGGACTATGTGCGGAAGCTCCGCAGCAGGCCGTGCTCTAGGGAACCACTGCTGGGTAGGGGTAAATTACCACTTGGAGCAGAGAATTCAGCCTGGAGGTCACCATGTGTTGGGGCAGGAAGTGGCTCTATGGTGCATGCTTTCTCATGATGTAGTTGCCTGTTGTCGGTGGCCTGTTTTTTCCTGTGACAGACTGCTTTCATTCAACTCCCCTGCGTCCTTTGTGCTGACCGCTGTCTCCCGCAACATGTCATGGCTCTCTTGGTTGTCTTCCCCATCCCCTTTATTGATGAGCTATTTCTGGTCGCCGCCCCTCTTTCCCCCCCCCCCCCCCCCCCCCCCCTTCTGTCTCCCGCAACATGTCATGACTCCCTTGGTTGTCTTCGCCATCCCCTTAATTCATGAGCTATTGCTGGTTTCCACCCCTCCCCCTCTTCCCCCCTCCATGTCTTCTGCTGTGGCGCGCAGCATGAAGTGGCTGTCCTTTGTCTTCTCTTTCCCAATGTTCGAGAAGTACAACCCGCAGCCACTCGAGGTGGTGCAGGCGCCCACGCCGCCGCCATCACTCCCACCGCAACCGGTTCCGCCGGAGCTGCCACCGCCTTCGCCCCGTCCACCCAGCCCGCATCCGCCCCCCCCCAGTGCACCAGCTGAGCCGCTGCCCCCTGGCACGCTGCAGGGGGAATTGTCCAGTGATGACTTGTGGCCCGGTGGGTCTGGCAGGGCCTTCACGGCGTCGCCACCACTGCTGGACGACTTGATGATTTCAGCAGCAGGCCAGTTTTTAGGGCGGCGGCGGTTGCTGGCCACTGGCAACGGCACGCAGTCGGCCAGCACCACCAACTGCATCGAGCTCCCGCTGCTGTGCGACCTGGAAGGGATCTCCGGGGCAGCCGAAGAGGTAGTTCTTAAACATCACGCTTTAACGAGAACCCAAAATTGTAGTTAGGTTTTTGCTTCCTGTCTTTTTAGGAGAGTGGTCTCCGAGGCAGCAGACAAGGCAATCAAGCGCATGCCTTTTGATGGTATGCTAGACCTCATGCTAGAACTCATGCTAGACCTCATGGTAGACCGCATGGTAGACCTCATGGTAGACCTCATGGTAGACCTCATGGTGGACCTCATGGTGGACCTCATGGTAGACCTCTTGGTAGACCTCTTGGTAGACCTCATGGTGGACCTCATGGTGGACCTCATGGTGGACCTCATGCTGGACCTCATGGTGGACCTCAGGTGGACCTCATGGTGGAGCTCGTGGTAGACCTCATGGTAAATGTTCATGGTAGACCTTATGGTAGACCTCGTAGTAGACCTCATGGTAAATGTGCATGGTAGACCTCATGGTAGACCTCGTGGTTTTTATAGGTAGATGTCACAGTATAGTAGTATGTAAACATGTTGATGTTGTATAATTGGAAGCGATGGGTGATGTGGCAGACGAGGTAGCCGATGTCTTATTTGTATTATTAGTATCCCTTGCATGGTTGACATCACGCCTCCTACATCCATAGTTGCCCGGGTGGTGAAGTTAATTGAGTACCTGTATTGGACTCCCTTGCATTGGCCTACCTTGGATGAGGTCACTGAATGGGATTAGATCATCTGCAGCCTGTCACTATCTGCTTTCTACCTGTCACAAAGGGGGAGGGGAGGGGGGGGCCAAGTCTCATGGAACAGATCGTTGTCTGGGGCCGGCCTTATCCCTTCGCCTCGCCGCAAATGTTATGCGCACTCTTGTCTACAGTTGATCCATTCATCCTCGCCTCTGCATCGTACCTAGTCCCTGGATGTGCACACAAAAGGTTGAGGAGGCGTCGGCTGGTCGGCTGCTGCTACAGGCATGGGTGTTATCATTATCTATTTTTTCCCAGATGAGACAGTGCTGTTTGCATTGGACCGGCGCTCTGGCCAGGGTTCGCTGCTGGTGCTGGTGAGTGGGGAGGCGGCACGCCCGACACCTGCTGGAGCCAAGGGCAGCCTCGTCAGTGTTGCAATTTCAGCGTTTGTGTGCACCAGCGGGCATGAAATGGCTGCCACATGGAGCCTTTTGGCCGCAGGTAGCGGCCACCATGAAGAGTACCATGGCATACACAGACCATGATGAGGAATTCTAATGGTGATGGCTGTTGTGGCTATTGGGGTGGGTGGGCCCCTTGCCACTCGTTTTTCACCCACACAGGCCCGCAAGAACGCCACACAGGAACCATACGAGCCTAGGCCGGAGCTGGACGACTTTCAAGGGTAGGAAGAGATAAAAAAGTGTTGATATGCTCGTCACTCTATAGAGGATACCGTATTGCCTGTAGTGCTTGTGGAAGGGCCGAGGCTGGATCTGCACGACTTTCAAGGGTGAGAAGATAGCTATGTTAGAATGTTTGAAATCTTATTGATCACTTGAAGGGTCAACGACAGATCACACTGACACTTAGAGCCAAAGCTGGAGTTCAACGACTAACAGGGTAGAAAGGTATAGCAGTATAGAATTCGAGCGAAAGTATCTTATTCGTGGGGAATAGGATATAGTAGTAGCATTGTTTATGGTGCTTCTGTATGAACGAGCCCGTACTGGAGCTGGACCACTCCCAAGGGTAGGAAGACTAAATATATCTTGGATTCATTCTGTGCATTCTTAGCCTGCCCTGTGTCTGTGAGCCGTGACCATGTTTGTGTGTTCACTATGGGTCATGTCGCATTGCCTGCTCTTGTTGTCCCCTGCTAACTCTAGTTCTGTTCTTAGTATTATTGACGGCGTGCCCCCAGCTGTTCCTACATAAGTGACCCCGGCTGGCACAGTGATAGGGTGGCCCCGGCTGTTCTTGTATAAGTGACGGCGTGCCCCCGGCTGTTTCTATAAAAGTGATAGCGTGGCCCCAGCTGCTCCTATGTAAGTGACGGCGTGCCCCCATCTGCTCCTATGTAAGTGACGGCGTGCCCCCGGCTGTTTCGATATCAGTGACAGCGTGGCCCCGGCTGTTTCTATGTAAGTGACGGCGTGCCCCCGGCTGTTTGTAATTGACGGCGTGCCCCCGGCTGTTTGTAATTGACGGCATGGCCCCGGCTGTTCATAATTGACGGCATGGCCCCGGCTGTTCCTATGTAAGTGACGGCGTAGCCCCGCCAATCCCTGAATAATTGACGGCGTGCCCCCGGCTGTTTCTATAGAAGCGATGGCGTGCCCCCAGCTGCTTCTAGGTAAGTGACGGCGTGCCCCCTGCTGTTTCTATATAGCACACACATGCAGGACAATCAGCCTCTTTGACTTCCTCGCCGTCATGTTTTGACCAACCGTCATCTGATGTACACAATCCAAACATCTTTTCAGGAAGGGCGTTTTTCTCTCTGTCCTGTTCATGTTCCCTACGCAAGACACTCCCCCTCCTAACTCCTGCTATCTGTGCTATCTGTGCTATCTATTCTCCTAACTCCTGCTATCTGTGCTATCATCGACGACCTCTGCAGGACAGGCG
>RPFO01002070.1:0-48653 GCA_009746045.1 Mesostigma viride
CCCTCTTCCCCTCTTCCCCCTCTTCCCCCTCTTCCCCTCTTCCCCTCTTCCCCTCTTCCCCCTCTTCCCCTCTTCCCCTCTTCCCCCTCTTCCCCCTCTTCCCCTCTTCCCCCTCTTCCCCTCTTCCCCTCTTCCCCCTCTTCCCCTCTTCCCCTTCTTCCCCCTCTTCCCCTCTTCCCCCTCTTCCCCCTCTTCCCCCTCTTCCCCCTCTTCCCCTCTTCCCCCTCTCCCCCTCTTCCCCCTCTTCCCCTCTTCCCCCTCTTCCCCCTCTTCCCCTCTTCCCCTCTTCCCCTCTTTCCCCTCTTCCCCCTCTTCCCCTCTTCCCCCTCTTCCCCCTCTTCCCCCTCTTCCCCTCTTCCCCCTCTTCCCCCTCTTCCCCTCTTCCCTCTCCCCTCTCCCCCCTCTTCCCCTCTTCCCCCCTCTCCCCCTCTCCCCCTCTCCCCCTCTCCCCCCTCTCCCCCCTCTCCCCCTCTCCCCCTCTCCCCCCTCTCCCCCCCCCCCTCTCCCCCTCTCCCCCCTCTCCCCCTCTCCCCCCTCTCCCCTCTCCCCCCTCTCCCCCTCTCCCCCTCTCCCCCTCTCCCCCCTCTCCCCCCTCTCCCCCCTCTCCCCCCTCTCCCCCTCTCCCCTCTCCCCCTCTCCCCCCTCTCCCCTCCCCTCCCCCTCCCTCTCCCCCCTCTCCCCCTCTCCCCCTCTCCCCCCTCTCCCCCTCTCCCCCCTCTCCCCCCTCTCCCCCTCTCCCCCCTCTCCCCCTCTCCCCCTCTCCCCCCTCTCCCCCCTCTCCCCTCTGCCCCCTCTCCCCCTCTCCCCCTCTCCCCCCTCTCCCCTCTCCCCCCTCCCCCCTCTCCCCCTCTCCCCTCTCCCCTCTCCCCTCTCCCCCTCTCCCCCTCTCCCCCCTCTCCCCCTCTCCCCCCTCTCCCCTCTCCCCCTCTCCCCCCTCTCCCCCTCTCCCCCTCTCCCCCTCTCCCCCCTCTTCCCCCTCTTCCCCCTCTTCCCCCTCTTCCCCCTCTTCCCCCTCTTCCCCTCTTCCCCCTCTCCCCCTCTCCCCCTCTCCCCCCTATTCCCCCTCTCACCCCTCTTACCCCTCTTACCCCTCTTCCCCCTCTTCCCCCTCTTCCCCCTCTTCCCCCTCTTCCCCCTCTTCCCCCTCTTCCCCCTCTTCCCCCTCTTCCCCCTCTTCCCCCTTCCCCCTCTTCCCCCTCTTCCCCCTCTTCCCCCTCTTCCCCCTCTTCCCCCTCTTCCCCCTCTTCCCCCTCTTCCCCCTCTTCCCCCTCTTCCCCCTCTTCCCCTCTTCCCCCTCTTCCCCCTCTTCCCCCTCGTCCCCCTCTCCCCCTCGTCCCCTCGTCCCCCTCGTCCCCCTCGTCCCCCTCGTCCCCCTCGTCCCCCTCGTCCCCCTCTTCCCCCTCTTCCCCCTCTTCCCCCTCTTCTTCCTCGTCGCTCTTTTCCTCCCTCGTCCTCCACAGGACACGACCAGCTTTGAGTATGTGGCCACGGAGCACCTGCGCATGAGTGGCGCCTACTGGGGCCTCACGGCAATGGACCTGATGGGGTCCCTGGCCGACATGGACCAGGAGAGGGTGGTCACCTGGCTGATGGGCTGCCAGCATCCATCTGGTGAGTGCTCCCCTCCAAAGAGGCAACGTGGCCTTGTGTAAAAAGATACGGACTTAATCAGTGGACTGACTTTATCAGTTTCTGATCAGTTTGTGGCATGGGGACTGCTTGCTGCTGTTTGGTGCTGATGGCGGCCACGAATGTCTTTTCTTGATCCTCATCTGCCCTTATGGTGGCTGTGGGCTCTATTATCTTCTCACGCCCTCAGTTTGACGGCGGCTCTCTTTGCCTCGTTATGCCCCTCATGGTGGCATTCTGTGCCTCCCTATGCTGCTATGGTGATGGTCGCTGTACCGTCTGATGTCTGTTTATGTCCGTCATGGTGGCTCTATGTGCCTCCCTGATGTTGATGATCGCTCTACCATCGTCTGATGTCTCCTGATGCCCCTGGTGGCATGCATCATTTGTCTCCTTTTGCCCATGTTTGTGACGATGTCTCGGGCGTGGCGGTGCTCAGGCGGCTTTGGTGGCAACACGGGCCACGATGCCCACCTTCTGTACACGCTGAGCGCGCTGCAGATCCTGGCGTTGTACGACAAGCTGGAGCTGGTGGATGCCAACCTGGTCGCGAAATGTGAGGGGCATAGTTATGTTAGTCACACAGAAGCTAGTGATGATGTTATTGCTAGCTCCCTAGCCCCAGGAATATGAATCACGAATGTACCAAAGCACTCTCATAACACACGCCCAGGCAGGCAGAGGCGGTTGTACGCTTGTGGTCTTGGCTGAGGGCATTCACTGGTGACGCGCTTGTGGATATGCGTGCGGGGATGAGGCAGGTGCCGAGGGGGAGATCATATCGAGTGGGGGATCCTATGGTCGTCCTAATAATGTTGCTCCACCGACTTATCGGGGAGTTTCCATTTGAGGCGATGGTATACCCTGGTTGTCCTCCTGGACTAGGGCCGCGCAAGGAAGATCATGTCGGACGTTTCTCGCGTTGCCCAGGCACACGAGTGATGAGACCAAACGTAGCTATCTGGCTGCGTCAGGGATCCCTGGGATTGATCGGCACGACGTGTACCAACCATATTTGTAGATGTGGCTGAACGGTTGCCTATGCCGGGATACCTATGGCAGCACCCAAACACGTGCTCTCATGGTCTTCTTGCATTAAATGGCTTACTACTACTACTACTACTACTACTACTACTACTACTACTACTACTACTAATACTACTACTACTACTACTACTACTACTACTACTACTACTACTACTACTACTACTACTACTACTACTACTACTACTACTACTACTACTACTACTACTGCTACTACTACTACTACTACTACTACTACTACCGTAGTGGTCAAGATCACTTTGCGACAAAGTACTTTGCGAATCGACCTCGCAAACTGCTTTTCATGAACTTTTTTTTGGGTCGCAAAGTTCAAATGTTATCGCGTCGCGCCTGCGCTGTGCCGCACGGCCCCAAGTAGTCAGTGGCATGGGCTCACCTTCAGTCCATGGCCACACCGGGCCACTCAGGGCCATGCTCGGCCCTATATTATAACTAATCAGACTAATCACTAATCAGTGCATGATGAATAAAAACACGTGGGGAGGCGATTACCTAATCATTAATTACTGCTGGGTACCAGCCACTGACCATAAACAAGTCGATGGGCTCGCAAACCTAAAACTTTGCCTTCATTTTGGGTCTCAAACTATAAATTTCACCCTGTTTTTGGGTCGCAAAGTAGGTTCGTCGCAAAGTGATCTTGGTTCGTCGCAAAGTGATCTTGACCACTACGGTACTACTACCTTTCCAGATAAATAGGTGTACGTTTATTCCAAGTATATCCAATAGTTAATCCCTGCTAAGCCTAGGGTATCAAGATGTCAGTGGCTAAAACGGAGCCTTGCTAGACCACGGAAGCCACTGGACTTCTAATGGGTTGTCATTGGGCATGTGGGTAAAGATCCTGTTTTTGCCCATGAGGTCATGAAAGATCTCAAGTGGGCTGGGCTTATCCTGGTCCGCGCCAGGGTCCCAGATTTTGTTTTGCTCATTTGCGACCATCCAATAGCGTCGCATGCCAGAGTTTCTTAGGTAAATAAAGCGTGAGAGAACCCCGGCTTTGTCAAACACTGTGCGCCTATTGAACACCACATCATTTCGCACCGTCCAGATTGTATACAACATGCAGGTGCGGAGCCATATCCACGCGTGTTGTGCAAAGGTGAGCTCAAGGCCAGGGGTGCCAGTGATGCCAAAGATAATTGAGCGGGTAGACACCGGTATGATAGGCTCAGACGTCCAGGCTGCCCATAAACCAATCAGCCAGGTCCAAACTCCTTGGAGGTTACACCATAAAAATCGGTGTTCCACCGTTTCATTGGGGTTGGTACATAAACATGTGGCGGGATGTTGAAATCGCCGTTGGAGGATCTCCCCGACCCCGATGGACCGGTGCATCAAGAGGTGTTGTACGTCGGTCGCACGGCGGTCTACTAGCGGGTGGTCAGCGGCGAGGGTGATGTTGCGAACCCAGGTGTGGCCAGGCCACTCAGTAGCGCCCCAGCGTGTCCGTCCGGGGTGGAATTGATGGTTTTTATGCAAGAGCATTGTGTAGCCCCAATCTGCCGTGTACTCGTAAAGGCCTTTTACAATTCTGCTGTCACCCTGATTTAGCACCCAGCCAAATTCCACTGGATCCAATGACAACATGTCAAGGCGGGTTGCTCCCACATGTAGCCAAATAATAGCAGCGTCGGGAAGGTTGGGGTTGGGTTGGTATACTACGGTACTACTACTACTACTACTACTACTACTACTACTACTACTACTACTACTACTACTACTACTACTACTACTACTATTACTACTACTATTACTACTACTACTACTTACTACTACTACTACTACTTACTACTACTACTACTACTACTAACAATACTAGTACTACTACTACTACTCTGCTGCCCATGTGCGGCATGGGCAACAACAACCACAACAACTACTGCTACAACAACAACAACGACGACGACAACAACAACAACAACAACAACAACAACAACAACAACAACAACAACAACAACAACAACAACAACAACAACAACAACAACAACAACAACAACAACAACAACAACAACAACAACAACAACAACAACAACAACAACAACAACAACAACAACAACAACAACAACAACAACAACTACTACTACTACTACTACTACTACTACTACTACTACTACTACTACTACTACTACTACTACTACTACTACTACTACTACTACTACTACTACTACTACTACTACTACTACTACTACTACTACTACCACCACCACCACTACTACTACGACCACCACCACTACTACTACTACCACCACTACTACCACCACTACTACTACTACTACTGCTACTACTACTACTAGTACTACTACTACTACTTCTTCTTCTTCTTCTTCTTCTTCTTCTTCTTCTTCTTCTTCTTCTTCTTCTTCTTCTTCTTCTTCTTCTTCTTCTTCTTCTTCTTCTTCTTCTTCTTCTTCTTCTTCTTCTTCTTCTTCTTCTTCTTCTTCTTCTTCTTCTTCTTCTTCTTCTTCTTCTACTTCTACTTCTACTACTACTACTACTAATTAATTATCTGCACATGGTCTGGGGTTGGGGTTGGGGTTGGGGTTGGGGTTGGGGTTGGGGTTGGGGTTGGGGTTGGGGTTGGGGTTGGGGTTGGGGTTGGGGTTGGGGTTGGGTTGGGGTTGGGGTTGGGGTTGGGGTTGGGGTTGGGGTTGGGGTTGGGTTGGGGTTGGGGTTGGGGTTGGGGTTGGGGTTGGGGTTGGGGTTGGGGTTGGGGTCGGGGTTGGGGTTGGGGTTGGGGTCGGGGTCGGGGTCGGGGTTGGGGTTGGGGTTGGGGTTGCGGTTAGGCTTGGGCTTGGGCTTGGGCTTGGGCTTGGGCTTGGGCTTGGGCTTGGGCTTGGGCTTGGGCTTGGGCTTGGGCTTGGGCTTGGGCTTGGGCTTGGGCTTGGGCTTGGGCTTGGGCTTGGGCTTGGGCTTGGGCTTGGGCTTGGGCTTGGGCTTGGGCTTGGGCTTGGGCTTGGGCTTGGGCTTGGGGTTGGGGTTGGGGTTGGGGTTGGGGTTGGGGTTGGGGTTGGGGTTGGGGTTGGGGTTGGGGTTGGGGTTGGGGTTGGGGTTGGGGTTGGGGTTGGGGTTGGGGTTGGGGTTGGGGTTGGGGTTGGGGTTGGGGTTGGGGTTGGGGTTGGGGTTGGGGTTGGGGTTGGGGGTTGCGATTGATCTCCGCCTGCAGACGTTGCCAGCCTTCAGCAGCCGGACGGCTCCTTTGCGGGCGACGAATGGGGCGAGGTCGACACCAGGTACGCTGATGTCATGAGGAACACGATGTCACAAAGTCATGATGTCATGGTGTCACAATGTCGCCCAGCATGCTTGTTTCCCTTGATGAAGACTTTGATCGAAAATGATGGTGGATCATCTTGCTGATGCATCCAGGAAGCTTGTGTGTTTCCTCATCTGGGCTCGACCAGTTTCGGCCCGTCTGCATTGACGCTGAATCACTGGCGTGTTTTCCTCCCCCTGCTTCGCTTCATGCGCATTCCCCCCCCCTGCTAGTCCCTGACGTATGCCACCATGCGTGTGGTGGTGGGTCGTTGCACTGCCCCAGGTTCTCTTACTGCGCGCTCTCATGCCTGTCCATCCTCGACCGGCTACATGCTGTCGATGTCAAGGCGGCCACCAATTACGTCGCCAGCTGTCGCAATTTCGACGGCGGGTTTGGCGCCACGCCGGGGGGGGAGTCGCACGCAGGCCAAAGTGAGTGCTGCGCCGCGCACACCGGGCATGTGTGTGTGTGCCACGCTGGAGCTTACTCGCACGGCCTCCTCGCAAGGCAAGCGCTGATCCTAAGTGTGTGCGGGCACTTTCTTATTAGCATCCATGGTCTCCAGACTGCGGGCACTTTCTTATTAGCATCCATGGTCACCAGACTGCAAGTCAGCGTTGGACGGGATGCGTCACCTCATGATTAATTCAACAGTGTAGTAATCATGACATATAATGGGGTCATCAACAGTGTAGTAATCATGACATATAATGGGGTCATCAACAGTGTAGTAATCATGACATATAATGGGGTCATCAACAGTGTAGTAATCATGACATATAATGGGGTCATCAACAGTGTAGTAATCATGACATATAATGGGGTCATCCAGTGCCTGCCGGTTGGCGTCATGAAATGCAGGAATGCCCTCCACAATCAGCTCGTGTGTGAGTCAGGTCAAGCACGCTAGTTCCCTTGGCTTGCGGCAGGCATGCGCTCCACTGACCACTAGTGGAACGGTGCTGCGGTACCCACAAGGCCGCCAAGGAATGCTTGACTGGGTCGTTTCTTCAGGGGATGTGAACCACAGTGTTGGTGATCGGCGGTGATGGCTGTCCTGGTGTTCTTTTCACCGTTGTGTAATCATCCTAGATACTCCATGTAACACTTGTATGACACATGACTGGATAACACACGACTGCAAAATATATCACTGTATAATCTATCTCTTTCCTGTGGACCATGCACGACTATGGACAATGTCGTCCTATCATGAAGTTGGCAGAACCAGTATGACTTTGTTTTTTCTTGTCTGGCTGGTTACCTGCCACGTACCACCCAAATGCATGTCCATTCTGTAATCAACTTGTATTCTCGTTACCTACATTCTGGCTGATTATGATTCTTCCCCGTATCCTTCCCCGCATCCGGCCACATCTATGGCCTTTCTGACCTGTCTCCTGGCTGGCTATCTGCCCGTCCCTGCGGCCTTCCCGACGTGCCACGCGCCAGTATTTTGCTGTGTGGGCGCGCTGGCGTTGGGCGGCGCGCTCCACCAGGTGGACGCCGACCTGCTAGGCTGGTGGCTGTGCGAGCGGCAGCTCAAGACGGGCGGGCTGAACGGGCGGCCCGAAAAACTGGCGGACGTATGTGGGCAGGGCAGCAAGTATCATGAATGAGACATAAGAAATGCAGTCCCTTGAAAAATCTACAGAAGTAGCAAGGCGTTTCGCTGATCTGTCACTCTGTTGCCGAGTTCAAAGGTATCACACTGGTATAGGCCGATGTGGATGCGCGTGCCGATGGCATGGCCGACGTGGATGTGCGTGCCGATGGTATAGGCCGACGTGGATGTGCGTGCCGATGGCATGGCCGACGTGCGTGGGCAGAGGACGCGTATTGAAAACAAGTTTGGGAGGCGTCACTTGGGTTGGGGGGCGAGGGTCCATAGACGCTATAGATGGCGGCTGCTGTACATTCGATGTGCAGCGCAGGAGGATCGTGTGTAGCTTCGGGCGTTTTTTTTGAAGGTGTGTGACAGGTACCTGCGGGCACCCACCCTGGCATTCACCACTAGCCACCGCACTCGCCTACAGGTGCTTACAGTGCAAACACAAGCATGCGCGCAGTTCTATGGGTTTAATTCAGGGATTGCACAATCCACTGTGGCTGCCCCTGTCGCCGCCGCAGCTGATTGGCAATACAATTCTTTCGTTGCCTTACGTTGCATGTATCTGCTGCTGCTGGTTCTCGGCTGCCTACCTGTTTGCTTATCATAAATACACGCACGCACTTTCACAAACAATACTACTCCGCAGTTTTTTTCCTGTCGCCCAGTTATATAATAATATGTAGTATAATCGCTGGTTGTCTCCTTGATATGTTCTAATTATAATAGTAGTATACCTGCTCTCCCGCACATCCCAAGTGACGAGTGAAGAAACTCGCACTGGCCGGCGGACTGTCCCTCACCAACCAGCTCACCCGCATGTCACCCCCCCTCCGCCTCTCGCGCGTGTGCCAGGTGTGCTACTCATGGTGGGTGCTTTCAGCACTGAGCATCATCAACCGGCTCCACTGGATTGACCAGGACAAGCTCAAGGCCTTCATCTTGGACTGCCAGGTGAGAGGGGGCCGGTCGCTGTTCCTGGCATGGGGTTGAGTGCGACATTTGGGACATCAATACTTCCCCCCATGGCCCTTGCCGTCTTGCACCAGCCCGTGCACCGCCGGTTACTATGGAATCCGACCCAGGGGCTTTCTAGGGGAGAAGCCCTTGTTTGGCCTAGGCTCTCGTCGCTATTTGGCGCAATCGGTCTGGTTTGTCACCGACTGGTAATTTCAGTTGGCCCATTCTATCTCCGAACAACCTGTTGTTCGTACGTCTTTTGCCTTGATCTAATGTGTTATATCTTCCATTCTCCATCTTGATCTTGTTCCCCTCCCCCCCCCCCCCCCCGCTCACGTGTGCGCCTTGGCTCCTACTTGGCCATGTTGGCTCCCTCGGCTGCGCATCCTTGCTGTTACGTACATCCTTCCTGGCTCTTGCTCGCTACACCTGCGAGAGCGCAGGACCCGCTGAAGGGAGGCATCTCGGATCGGCCGGAAGACGAGGCGGACATCTTCCACACATTCTTCGGCGTTGCAGGTTTGTGCCCAGCATCAACTGGCCTGTCCTGCCACCTGGCCTAGTGGCTTGCATGCACATATTTCTATGTGCCGAACTTATGTATCCGAGGATGGTGCCTTTACGAGTGAAATATTTCATACGGGGGGGGGGGGGCGTCTGTCTGATGTCAAGTGCAACATCTGAATGTGTGTCCCTGGGAAGGCAGGGTAACGCTTGTCAGGAATTCTTCGAAGTCTTCTTTCCCGCAGGTTTATTGATGGAGAACACTTCCTACTTTTTGGGGGGGTGGGGGAGGTTGTGTGTCAACAAGATGGCTAGGCGTGGGGCAGCTGCAAGTGGGGACCATACAGAATCCCGAGGTGTTGCTTTGCGCTGGTTGACTAGGTCAGCTTATAGCTGAAGAAGCCACCCAGGCAGGCGGGGGCATGTGGGTGTCTCCCATGATTGTAGCGTAGACAATTTCGGTAAGTATCAGGGTAGGTAGGTTAAAGTAAGGTATAACTAGGATAAGACTAGGAATCTTCTGCCCCCAGGGTCACATCCCAGGCATCTCTCTCAAGCCATGCATCTTGCCCTTGGCTTGGCATCAGCCATGGCAAGGCATTCCAACCTAGCACATCCTTCCTAAGCATAGTATCAATAAGACAACCAGCGGAGGCCAGAATTCTGGAGTAGTGTGGCTGCACAGGAGCTGATGAAAATAACCAAGTACCTGTTGTGCCTATGATGCCTTGGCCACTTACGTTTTCTTTGCACACATAGCTCGTGTCCTTATGGGCTTGGCAGTTGGCTTTGTGGTCACATTTGGCTTTGTGGTCACTCCGTTGTGCTGACTCCGCGTCATTTTGCTCTTTCCCCATGTATCCATGTGCGGCTTCTCGCAGGCCTGTCCTTGCTGGGTTACCCAGGGCTTGCCCCCGTGGATCCCGTATATGCGCTCCCATCGCACGTCACACAGCGCTTCCGCGCACGCCCCTTGCAGTCCAAGTAACTTGCACTGCATGCACTGTCTTGGATAAGTGGGTGCGGTGTGCCCCAAAACAACCACGTCTTGTCGCTGTCTCCTTCTTTTTGTGCATCAATCAGGGATGAAGGGTGCCCACTCCAAAGTTTGTACCCCATGACTCTCCCCATGATATCAATAGTAATAATAATAATAATTATTATTATTATTATTATTGTCCAGTAGACTGCGTCACGTTGGTGCCAGTAAAGAAACCGAACTACCCCTATACACGACGAGATATTCACTCGAGGAGGGAGCTAGGGCGCCCAAGCTTCCATCACTGCTGCAAGAGGCCGGCAGGCCACACTGCACCTTTCCTGGGAGGCTCTTTGGGCCATCCTAGCTTTGGATCGCGTGCCCCCGGCGTTTATTGCTGGGCACCATTTGCCGGCTGTATGAGGGCTCACAGGCAGTAGTGCGGACTGCGGAAGGCACCACCCCACCGTTCCCCCTTCACCACGGGGTGTGGCAAGGTTGTGTCCTGTCCCCATACCTGTTCATTATTGTCGTGGATCACGTCATGCGCCATGCAGGCACGTGCACGCTTTACTGCTCAAGTAAGGGGTTCGAGCCCGGCTTGGACATCCAAGGTTAACGATCGCTGATATGGCGCCGGCCGGTGGCCCTGGTTACCGCCTGTCCGACCTGATTTATGCGGATGATGATATGACCACGGCTCATCGGGCGCCCCGACCACATTCAGACCTGGCTGGACTGCCTGGGCTTGGAGGCACGGGCGGTGGGGTTGGAGATATTAGTGTCAAAACTGAGGCGATGGTGATTGGAGCTACCAGCTCCCCGCCGAAGCCCCGGCTGCTCGACGGGAAGGAGGCCCTCGAGTTCCGTGATCGCTTCAAACTGCTGGGGAGCATGCTCCCCGACACCGCCGACGATGTGGACAGCCGCATCGGCCTGGCCTGGGCTAGGCTTCGTTCGCTTGAGCAAACCCTATTGGCACTCGAAGGATGAGGGCGAGCACCGCAAGCGAATGCTCTTCAAGGTCCTGGTCCTCACGGTGCTCACCTATGGCGCCGAGGCATGGACGCTCACAGACACGCTGGCCACACGGCCGAACGGCATGGTTACCAGGATGCTCCGACAGGCCCTGAACGCAGGGTTTTCCACACATATAGGTCTTTAGAGTCTTTGTATCATCGTATTGTTACGTCTTGGATATCTACCTCCACCTCTACCTCTAATGGGCCTGATACTACCTAAACTGGTCAGGCCTCCTCTACTCAAACCCCTGGCGAAAGACGAACGTGACGGAGCTGATCTCAATGCATTAACATATGTGTTACTATAATACGCCATACAACCATTTACCAAAACCCGTTTACTCCAGGAATAGAGGAAGGAAACACAACTACACTGCCGTGACCCAAGCCTAAATGTGTTAATTCATTTAACACACGCCGAGTGCACACACGAGGGGTAGAGCGTGCATAAATGGTCACCAACGGTCCAACACGCTCGGGCCGACATGGCCCTCGCCTACAGATGCACGCTGGTCCACTACATCTACAGATGCACGCTGGTCCACTACATTATCAAAGGATCAGGACCACTAGTAAAGTACGCGGCGCGGCGCCCCAAAGGCACCCAATGTACCACGGTACTGTTACGAGGACAATAGTGTCCCGGTAGGAGCTACACGTAAACCTAGGGACAACCGAGGCAAAAGACCTAATTTACGTCCGTAACTACAACGAATTGTTACGCGACGTAACACCTCCCCCCCACAAAGGTAGGGAGCCCTCTCCCTACGCACAGGGAGGAAACAAAGGAGTAGGAAACCTAATGCACCCAGCACACACCAACACAATCGGCAGGCCATCCAAGATACAAAGCACCAATAGTTCACACGGTCTCCACCACCACGCCGGGAGGTGTAGGGTTAGCCAGCACCAAGCCTGGTGGTAGGTTCCCCTAACTGCCTGGAACAAAGTCCTTGCCGGGGGGGAACGGCACTGGGCAGGACACACAGAGTAAACAAATCAGCACCAAGGACCAAGAACGACCAGTCAACTGGCCAGAATGGAGGGCGACTCTATATACCGGAGGGACAACACCCTCAGGTCGGGCCTAAGGCCCTCTATCTAATGGCCATCCGTCTGGTAGGTACCACGGGAGGCCAGCAGGACATCCAGGTACGCCTGGTAGTGAGACACATCCTCAGCATTGTCGTGCCTATCTACAGTGAGGAAAACATCGGCCCACACGCCGTCAGGAAAAAGACCCAGGAAGGCCCAGTAATACCTATGCTGCGTAAGAACGACCTGGCCCCGGGCCCAGTCCAGGAAACCACAGGCAAAGAGGCGTAGGAAAGGCTCTACCGCGATCAGGCAGAGAGCCCGCAGGAGCAGGCGATGGTACCGGATCCGAGGGCGCATACCCGTCGGGAAAAACAGATCTACCAGGGGCTCCACGTTGGAAGGCCACAACCGGATATGCCGAATCTCGCGGGAGCGCCACCGGCGGGCACCGGAGAACCGCGTCTATCTGTCCCAAGGCTGGACAGCTGGGGCCACATTCTAACAAACAATGCCCGGCATCATCGAACCCGTGCAAAACAAGCTGATGCGGTTCAGCAGGGGAGGGACCGTACCACGTGACCCCGAAGAGAGCCGCCCTGACTAAACCCGAATGCTGGGCCTGGAGGGCCGGATGCACGACGCCACCCGGGAAACTGGACCGTGACACCCAACGGCCCGGAAGGGCCTCGAAGTACAGCTCAGGGTCCGGTAGGGGCAGGGACGGCAGCGGGCTCTCAGCCGGAGGGGTAGGCTCTGACATGACGGCTGCGGAGGGGAGGGGACAACCAACCACCCGTCGACAGCAGACATAACATAAGAGAGGAGAAGGCCTACAACTAGAGCTTGTGCAGGGTTTTATATTCCTGCAGCAGGCGACTACACCCATCTAGCTCACTCTCCGTATACCAAACCTTATCTACTTCACTACGAGCATACATCCACTTCACTTTATACTGACGCTGGGTACCGCGGCCCTTTTTGATATCTCTATGGGCCACGATGCTTTCTACTTCGTCTTCTACTTCCCCAGTGTCAGGGTTATGCTCTAAAGGGGCAGGCGCTAGCTCTCTACCAGCGAACGTACTAGGGTGTTACAGTTTCAGCTGGCTCCTATGGAAGGTGTTCGAATGTGTCTGCCAAGAGGTAGGGATATCGACTTTATTTAGGAAATTTCCTACTCTAGACAAAACATGGAAGGGCCCTAAGAAGGCGGGCCTAAGTTTGACCTTAAGTTCTGCTTCAAACTTATGAGCAAAACGGCCAACACGGGGGCCTTCTACTAATACTAGATCTCCTATTTCTATCTCAGGTGCTCTTCTATCTAAGGAGGCACGCAACCTAGCAAGGTACTTAGACTGAGCTTTTTGGTACCCTGAGATCGCGTGGTCATGAGCAGTTTTCATTCTATCTAGTAAGGACCGTACACCTTCTACAGTATCTCGGGACACATCATCCTTGTCCCGTAGAGGACTAGCTAAGAGAGAGGTAGGGGTAAGAGGCTGTCTACCAGTATCTAGGAAGAAGGGCGTATATCCATGCGCAGCCTGGGGGCAATTGTTGAGGGAGAATTCTACTAAGCATAAATAATCCTCCCAATCACTTCCCGAGCCATTCACATAGTGCCTAAGCGCTTCTTCCACTACCCTGTTAAGACGCTCTACTAAATGCGAGGAGGAGGAGTGGTAGGCAGTACCGTAGGTAACCTTGGTACCGATGGCAGCGAAAAACTGCTGCCAAAAATCTGAGGTGAATAACTTATCCTTATCACTAATAAACTGCCTACTCAAACCATGATATCTGTATACATTATTGAGGTATAGGCGTGCGCAATCACGTGCTGTGAGTTCTAAAGGACACGGCACGAGATGGCACATACGAGTAAAACGATCTATGAACACAAGGATTTGGGCATTGCCCCTATCATTCTTTCTAAAAGGTCCTACAAAATCCATCATGATAGAATCCCACGGCATGATGGGGTCAGGCAAGGTCCTAGGTTCTGCTATCTGTCCTACGTTATTGGGTTTCATCTCCTGGCAAGATTGACAAGTTCTAACATACTCATCTACATCCTTATAAAGGGAAGGCCAGTAATAAGAGCGGGCTACTAAGTCCCGTACCCGTTTACCACCCTGATGAGCAGCTAAGTCATGCAACTCAAAGAGCAAGGAGGAGCGACAGATAGGAGGGACATACAGGCGCCATTGAGGGGGAGAATCTGCTACCTGCACATATAAAAACCCACCTACAAATTTACAAGGGTGCTTGCCTAATTGTTGGGGATGTGCAGCAATGGCAGCTAATGCTTCCGGCTCAGTGGCCGTAAATCTACTAATAAGGCGTTCAAGATCAGAGGTAGGCATCGCTACAGAGGTATCCAGAACAGGTTTAAAGAGATCTCCTACCGCCTTGCCAAAGAGAAGGGGAGGTCCTAGAGGGACTACGTTTTCATAAGACTTTCCTGACCTAGTCGCTATATGGCTAAGCGGTATAGAAATTTTATTTTTCCCCTCCCCCCCACCGAGGCCACGGGAAGGGCCTCACACGGGAGAGAGAGTCCTACGTGAGAAAGGAGATCAGGCATGCGAACAGCTGTATGAAAGAGGTAGGCATAGGATTCATCATCAGGTAGTTCACCATAAGGGGTTACACCCATAGTAGTAGGAACTAGAGTAGTATTGAGAACATCAAGGTCCTCGAAAAAGGAATAGTCTGCACGACGAGAGAGTGCATCTGGTACTATGTTATCTACACCCTTGACATACTGAAGTTTAAAAGGGGAAAACTGTGCTAAAAATTCCATCCAGCGCGCTTGCCGAGGGGTAAGGTTGGGTTGGGAGAGAAGATGGGTAAGGGGACGATGATCCGTTTGGATAACTAACCTATAAGGATCTAGCTCACAGGGTTCATTCAGGCAGACATCAAATTGAGCCCCTTTGAGAAAGTGCTGCCACGCGTGGCAACAATACACCACTGCTAAGAGTTCCTGCTGGTGTACGGGATAGTTACGCTCCGCAGGGAGCATTGTCCTAGAGATATACTCAATTGGCTGTAAGCCCTGACCCTGATCCTGGAGAAGGACGCCCCCTAGAGCTACTTTACTCGCATCTGTAGCTACCACAAAGGGTTTAGTAGTATCCGGTAGGATGAGTACAGGAGGGGAAAGGAGCAGGGATTTTAGACACTGAAAAGCCGACTGACATTCACTACTCCAAACAAAGGGGATATCCTTCTTTAATAAATGATTAATAGGGGCTGCTATAGTTGCGAAACGCGGGATAAAACGCCTATAGTAAGAAGCAATTCCTAGGAAACTACGCACACCTTTAACGTCGGTAGGAGTAGGCCATTCCTGAATTGACTTAGTTTTATCCGGGTCGGTAGCGACCCCGGCATCTGACAGAACGTGCCCTAAAAATGGGACACTCCTACCCGAACGCACTTTAGCACGGCGCGCCCACAAAGAATTTTCAGCCATTATTTCTAATACTTTCTTTAAATCACGTAGGTGCGTTTCAAAATCAGGAGAGTAAATAAGAATATCATCTAAGTAAGCTTGAGCACAAGAACGGTCATGCTCAGATAAGGAAACAGAGGAGAAGGAAGGATCCTTTAAATCAGAGGACACCTGAGGAAGATGAGAATTTCCCATAACAGGTCTAAGCACTTCATTCATTAACATTTGAAAAGAGGCAGGCGAGTTACAGAGTCCCATAGCCGCTACTCTAAACTGGTAATGACCAAAAGGGGTAGCAAAAGCGGTTTTATGGCAATCCTCAGGAGCTATCCGCAACTGCCAAAAACCATCAGCACAATCCAGTACTGTGAAACAAGTGGAACCTTTAAGGGGAGGGTCCCATAGAAATATATCAAAACTTACCCCCCCTAATAACTACAGAAATGCAACTGACAACCACTGAATGATGTTTGGGGGCCATAAACATGATGTTTGGGCATGCATACCACCACTTGTTGGGGGTACTACCCCCAGCCATACACCGGCTATGAGCTAAAAATAGAAAAAAACGCTGTCCGGGGCACATCTTGCCCAGAACAGTGGGAGAACCAGTTGCATGAAAAAAGTAATACCCATATAAAAATGTCATGGGACATGGTTTCTACCTAATTGGATCAACAAAATCAGCACATCCCTTTGAGTTATTAATTTTTGGGCCAAAAATACGCTTTTTTAGGCGGGGCGTCCCCATACACACTCATAACACATCAATTAGGCCTAAAAAGTAATAGTCAAATTCTGTCATGACCATAGAAGGCACTGTCAAAGTTTGGTGGCATTCTGAGCTCAGCTGTAGCAGTTATTAATTTTGGCAGTTGGCCACCTGTGCAGACGCTAAGGAAGGCATTAGTGAGTATTAAGGCACACTAACACTTCCTATGCCATCCAAAAGGCTCCTGACCATGCCCAATTCGACCACAATGTACAAGGAGGTGGCTGGGCACGTCATGTGCCCTTGCCTTACCTCGACACGGGCAACCTGTTGCGTGTGTGCACAACAATGAGGCAGGTAGCTCTACATGCCTAGCCGACACTTCTAAAGCATATTTCAGGTTTATGGTGTGGGCATCATCCCAAAACCAAGCTCAAACACACCCTAGAAAGCCATATCCACTAATTGCCCAACAAGGGTAACAACAGACAGTCCACAGAGAAAGCAGAATTATCATACATGCTGCTTGCCAAGGCTTCTTACCATGGTTACCTTGCCTTGCTAGCATATGAATTAGGGCTCTCCCATTTTAGTGGGAGAAAGGCCAACAAGACAACGATAACCCCTACCTACGTGCAGTTCCACCCATGCAGTATGCCCCTCAGAAAAACCACTGCCACCTTTCTTTCCAGCGCAATTGTTTGCCAAGAAACAAACTCAAGCTTGTGAGCCTCTAACCACAATGAAGCCTCTGCTAAGAAAGGCCGCGTCAATATTCACACAAAACTGAGTGCTGTTAGCAATCTCCTTCCAAGAAACCACTCAGCAAATCCCTGACAACTTGACGATATGCCACGGTCACGCTTTGACACATCCCAGCCATGCAACGTACATAAAAACCACTGAAAGGTGCCAGGAATCTGGCGATGCGCAGCACGGAATGGCATTATACCTGGCGCTAACTGCACGGAAAGAAGCCGAAAACTTGCGTTGATAACCCATAAAGGAAGCGAAACATTCATAGGATCACGTTGATCACACGATCGTACCATTACCGGAATTGTCCTTCGCCCAGCGGCGCAAGAAAGAACAACCTTCCATGGAATAATAAGACGCGCATCCCGCGAGCCTGGAGAGTGTCTTACCGATCATGACGGAAATCTTGCCGAAACCCAGCAATTTTTTTAAAGCTTTACCAATAACGATTTAAACGCATCCTTGACGCTAGGTAAAGCCCATAAAACCTGACAATCACCGCCGCCAGCGTGCATTCTAATTTATTCCTCTCGACGAAAACATCAGATTGGACCCCCGTGGCGATGGTCATCAATAAAATCATCGACACTGCAAAAAACGCGAACTCCGCTACGAAGTAGTATCATTTACTCATCGTCTTTAAGATTCGCTCAGTTTCTCTGCATTCCGCGAGCTATCTTTTTCTACTCTGCCTGAAAGCACGTCGCCATGGCCAGCTCCGGTAGGGGTGCGCGCCCCGTGCACCACTTTTTCACGGTACGGACGGGTACCGCGAATTTTTCGGCGCCAAAATATTCGCGCCGGGACCGTCCCCTTAACCTTATTAAATATATCATCGCTTGTCGGTGGCGCTGACTCGGGCCATGGCTGACATCATGCTCCGCCGTACGCGGGCTGATTTTGCGGTGCAGCAGGGCTATTAGGTTCCTCCCGTTAGGCGTTTCCATTGGTCTTATCGTAGTATAGAGCTTTGACATGGCTCTGTATATAGGTTCATAGCTGGGCGTTTGCTTTGGTTTGAGTGATTTCACTCTGCTGTAAGTAATTATATTTTTAAAATATATCATCAATGTTTGCTTTGGTTTGAGTGATTTCACTCTGCTGTAAGTAATTATATTTTTAATAAATATATCATCAATACGAGGTAGAGGGTATTTAGACTTCACAGTAATATCATTTAACTTCCTATAATCAGTAACTAGGCGAAACTTGCCATTTGGCTTAGGAACTAACAGGACACCAGCTGAGTAGGGAGAGTTACTAGGCTCTATCAATCCTGCTTCTAGTAGCGACACTAAAATCTGTTTTAGTTCCTTTAATTCGGTAGGGCCCATTCTATACATCGGAGAGTGCGTAGGAACTGCACCGTCTTTGATAACTACACGGTGTAAAACAGAACGAGGAGGAGGATAAGGAGTCTTTTCTTCAAAAACTTTTGAGGAATCTATCACAGCCATGTATCTTACTATTTCATTTTCAGTAAATCCCACTCCTATTGTATCCACTGTGTTTATATCTATATCCACACTATTATTAGTGATAGGTATCTCCTGTACTTCTAACTGAAGGAACATACATAATAAATATCCATATTCCTTTAGTTCAGAACGCAACTCATCATTGGACATTAATACTTCAGGTATAGGTCTTACAGGAGGATCAACAGGTGTAGGAGGAGTAATATCTACCAAGGATAAATTTTCCAATCTATAATGACGTTCCGGTACCCAGTAAGAGCTATCTGGAAACCAAATGACCATGGTATCATAATTAATAGTAATCTTATTATCCTGGTGCCAATCTAATCCTAGTAATACATCAGCGGTAGTGATAGGGCCTATAGTGGCCGTCAGGTTGACCGTGCGTCCTTGTATGACGAGGGGAAGGGACACCGTACCCGGGGAATGACTGGTGCGACCATCAGCATAATGAACAGTGACAGGTTTGGTGTGAGGGGTAGGGACTAGTCCTAAACGCCTAACTAGGGCCTCGCTCACAAAGGAGCTAGCCGCACCGCTATCTACCAACACAGAGACATTCAAAAGTTCATCAGCATGCAAGAAAGGGTCTACAACGGTGTGGGGGACGGTTAAACCACCATTCAAGAACATAAGAGGACGCACACGTAGTGGTAGGGAAGATTCAGCTCCTACAGAGGTTATAAAAACAGGCAGGCAAAAATTTTTGTCTGGGGTACTATCTAAGGACCTGTCCAGGTTACCCCCGGCTGACAGGCCTACTGTTCCCCCTCCCCCCCCAAATCCATATGAACTAACCCCGAAGAAGACCCTGGCGAAAAAGCCACTGCTGGAGGGTCACGAGGGAGCGAAGAGGGTGCGGGAGCCTGATTATCATAGGGGAACCCTGGGGGTCCTGCCTGCACAGCATTCAGCCTACTAGGGGTAGCTGAGGGAATGCGTCCTGAAGTAGGGCGAATAGGAGCACGCTGAGGGGTACGAGGAGGGCGAGCGTCGGGATGAGGGGGAGCATTTAGATGAACGCGGATCAGTGAGTTTCTGGTCTTCCCAAGATGTGATGAATGGAGCCATGGTTTCAACCAGCGGCTTTTAACCTTTACCACAGTTGCCTCACTACCCTGTGGTCACTAGCCTGAGGCGGCAGTACCCACGGATGGTGTTGGGAAAAGACGCTTGGCCACTGCTGTGTCCGAGCCTTTCTAGGTTTCACCATTGCTGCCAGGCCTTGCACGTCTTGGCAGGTCCGCCACTGTCAATTTCCTTGGTTGCATCAATCCAGGACGTCTGTCCTTCCATGAATGACAGTAACGCTCTGGATTTATCCGTCATGACAAGTACCCGTCCATCCCAGGCCTGCAGGACTGCCAGTCCTGAAGTCCTGTGACATTCTTGGTACCATCAACCAATATTGACCACAGTACCTCCTAGTGACAGTCGGTCCTGTGACACGTAACTTGTGATGGTTCACCCAACACTGCCACGTGCCCTGTCCCTCACGTGTCCTTAGTCCTGGTACTGCTGTAGCGTCCGGCGGCATTACTTCGGGACTTGATAACTCTCAAGTTCCTTGTCCAAATGAGGCGTTTAGCACGGCGTTGGAAAGGCCACTTCAAGTATGATATGCTTAGCATATTGCATCACCAATATGCTAACTCCAACCCTTTCTTGTTTTGGAGCTGCAAGCTTCACACCATGACCAACCCATTCCTTGCTGCCTTGTGAAATGGACACCTGGTTACCCTGGACTTATAATAAGCCTCATGAGCACCCCTTTTGCCACCTTAATGGTATCCTTCTTAGGGATCTATGGTTCAACCCTGCCATCTGATCATTAACTTGACCTGCAGGTCATCCCCAACCCTTTCTTTTGCAACTGTACCTTGGCTTGGGCTTAAAGGAGGATATTGAATATTCCTTAGGCAACATATCCTGGATATCTGAATGAGAGGCCCTGACTACAGGAAACGTATTACAGTGAGTTCCTGGTCTTCCCAGTTATCACTGGCGCCCGTTTCATGGCGCCCGCCCCGAGCGTTCCAGGCATCATCCATCCAAATGTTCACCAATGGAAACCACTTCAACACCACTGTGCCACTGCTTGATGGGGAGCCCATGTCATCACTGGGTGTTAAAGCCCAGGAGTCATACATACCAGGCTGTGGCTCAACTAGGGAATCGAACCCTACCCCAGAACCCCAGGTTAAACTTAACCTGGTCACATGACAGACAACAAGAGAGATTGGCATACAACATGATTATGTTTTATTATAGAATATCCACCAAAACCAATGTTGAGTGTTCCCAGTGGACCAGCCTGCACCAGCAAGGCCCAACTGTCAGGTTACAACACCATAATATCCAAGGTTGTCACTTATTCACAGCTAAAGAAAACTAAACAAGAGAGATATATACAAACAACCTGGAAGAACTCTCAACATGGCCTGCCCTGTCATGGCCTAACTGCCCGAGGCCAAAGGCATCCCACTGTGCTAATCCTTTACAGGAAGAGCTTGCTCCTGTTGAGCCTTCTACCTGCTTGGTGACAGGTAGGCTACCTGTTGCCCTCCCCCCTGGGGACAACAGCACTGGTCAGCCACCAACTGGCAAAGGCTGGACTTCAAGTCCCACCAGAAAAGGGGTCCATGAGCCCTTTGAGCACAGGGTATTGTAGCTCAGCCTTGCTCTCCAGCTTGGTGAGGGCGTCTGCTGGGTTGTCAACACCAGGCACATGTTCAAGATGAGCAAGGTAAGACATCTCCTTCAGCAACAAATAATCCAGATCCCTGCTCCTGGCGAGCTGTCTGTGCACAAACTGCACCATGCCCATGCTGTCTGTCTTGACCAGTGTGTGCAGCTGCAAGCTACAGGAAGCTACCTGACAGAGCTGGTAGAATAACTCCCTGAGGTAAAGAGCAGTGTGTAGCCCCTCACATATTGCCCTGCACTCAGCAATGTCACTGCTGGGCGTCACCCTGTTCTGTAACCTACTGTACCAGCTGACCAGAGAAGTGTGCTCCTGTTGTAGTGTAATGAGTGCTGCTGCCCTACCCCTGACATCCGTCACCTTCCTGCTGTCCATGGAACTGTCCACAAAAAGCACCATGTTGAGTGGTTTGTACAAGTCCACAGCTGCCAGTATGAGTGGAGGTGAGCTCCTGACAGACTCAACCACCTGCTCTGCCCCTACCTCAACCAGCTGAGCATCTGTGAGCCTACTCAGCACCAACAAATCTGGGGCACAAATGCTAGCTAGCCAAGCCAACATTCCCCTGATTGTGGCACACCTGGCCTGGGTAATGGGCTGCTGGAGGGCATCAATGATCTGCTGAGGATAGTTGTTGCCACCCTCCATCTTGATAAACCAAGTACCTGCCCTCTTGATCAGCGTGGCCTGCATTCCACAAAACACCATGGGCTCATCCTGCTTCATGTGCTGGACCTTTCCTAACTCAAACCTCTTCTGGATCTTGGACAGTACTGAATCCACCCACTCAGGAGGCCCTAAAGGTGCAGGTCATCTCCATGCAGAGATGCAAACACAGGCAACCCTTCATGAGTACTCTGGAACAAGCAAGGATCAACTGGAGACACAGTAAAGCCACAGTGAGTTTTCAGAAACTTTTCCAGGCTCTTTCTCCAGATGATAGGGCTGGACCTGAGACCCTCCAAACCCTTGAGTATTCTGAGATATTTTGACTTGATCTCTGCTCTCCACACCTTGGGCACTGTTACAAAGAAGGGAGGGATATCACGCCACGTCTCCTTGGCCTGCTCCACATCACCTTTAAGAAAAGCCCTCTTGAAATCAATCAGCACAGAGCTGTACGCAATGCCCTTGACCAGGAAAGACAGATATATACACAGAACAATCCTCCAGGTATCATGCAGCATCCCAGGCGTATACAACTCCTCATCTGTCAGCTCCCCCGTGCCATGGTACTCAGTCACAACTGGCCTCACATGTGGCACCTGCACACCGTCTATCTCCTTCAGCTTGAGCACAAACAAGAGCCTTAGCAACTGATGCTCCCTGGGCAACTCATCCACAGGCTCAGCACAGTTAGACACTATCCAGTCATGCCCACTGGAGACAAACCCTAGAATCCATGCCTTAGCCATCTTGGGGCTTTGCATCAACTCTACCAACTGGTGCCAGGAAATAGGACTGTGACCAGCAATCTGGTACTTGTGCACCCCCAAGTCCCGTGGATCTAGGGTGGTTGGGATGATCAACAAGTCCTCAGCAATGGGCTCCTTGCCTTCAGGCCCCACACTCTGCTGCCCCTTCACAGCCTTGACTGCCACAGCTAGACCCTTGGAGTAGTGATATCTCTGGAGGGGCAAACTGCCATGACCTTCTAGTGCAAGCTCATCTGCTGACAGAGTCACTCCTGGCATGCACAAGAAATTCTGGCCCAAAATGGCAGGCCCCTGGTACCCTTCCACCACACAGAACGCAGTGGGGACACCCAGGATAGGCACAGTCACTTCCCCTAGGATCTTCATTGTTACAGTGCCCGTAAAGTCACTCACTGCCCTGCAGCCAGCCTTATTCACCTTCAGGCCCTGAGCATCCTCCACCCTGATGATAGACACCTCTGAGTTAGTATCCACTTCTAGGGTAGCAGCCCAGCAAGAACCCCATTCAGTCAACTTAGATACCTTGGGATCCTTGTGCTTGTTGAACATGAGCGACCGGACAATGTCTGCCATGAGTGGCCTCTTGGACCCTGGTGCAGGCCCAGCCCCCGTTGGCTCCACCACAGGTGATGCAGTTGCCTCCTGCACCTCATCATCATCAGAGGGATAGCCACCTCCCACGTCAGTGACAGGCACATCAACTACCTGGTCCTTAACCTGGCCCTCCAGCCAACACTGGGGTCCAGGCCCGTCTGCAGGCCAGATTGCATGTGGCTTGCGTTCCTTGACGTTGGCCCAGCTCAACCTGTAAACATGCCTGGGATTACTCTCCAAGGCCACAAGGCAGGAACGATTGGCATCTTCCACACAGGTCACCACCCCGTTCTGCCACTTGCCCCTCTTGCCCTGCATTGATGGCTCCTTCCACATTCTGACCTTCAGCCCCACCTGAGGCCTCAGCACATTCCAGCCCCTATCCTTGCGTCTCAACTGAGCAAACACCCTGTCTGCTTTCCTCAAGCAAGCCTGGACCACTTCCTGGGCTAGCATCCCAAACTGCAGTGCTACAGGATTGACAGCCACCCCGTCATAATAGTAGTTTATTCTGAGGTTCAACTGTTCTTCCACCTGCCTGGTCCACACTGCCCTCTCCAAAGCAGATGCTACCAGTGGCACCTTAGGTTCTGCCAGCACTACGGTCTTGACCTCCCTGATGGATCTCTCCACAGCACCTTGCTGTCCATGGCTCTCCCTGGGCGTGACCAGCAGCTTGCATGGCAGTTGCTCCTGCTGTGACAGTAGGCACTCAAACTGAATATCAGCCTGTACTGTCTTGTACACCCCAAAGCCTGGTAAGAGAGTCTGCAAGCCCAGCAGCAGGGTATTCCCCTTCATATCTGGCAGAATCTGGAGCAGCCTGTACCTGCTAAATCTGTCCACTGCCACCAAAATGTATAAGCCCCTGATATGCTGGACGTCTACCTGGATGTCCCCCTTCTCCCTGGCAGGCTCCCTAGCATGGGACCTTGGCTTCTTGGCAGCATTCTCCTTACAAGCACATTGCTCAGCTGCAGCCCTGCATGCTTCCCTCAGTGGCTCATCTCCAATCTTCCAACCAAACATCTCAGCCATGGCTGTGTGACCAAAGATATTGTGCAGCCTGCGTCCAGCATCCGTGTAGCTCAGTTGCCTAGCCAGATTACGCACCTGGGAAGACGCCTGGACGGGCCCTGCGTGTGAGGACGCAACATCCACCTTCTGCATCTTGGATCCAGAGGACCCAGCAGACCCTCCCAGCAGAGCATCTAGGCTCCCAGAGCCAACCCTGTCTGGGGACCCTCCACCTGTTGACAGTTGAGGGGATTGTTGTGCTGCAGCATGCATGCAATCTTGTGGAATGAGAACATCAGTACACCCCTGGTGCTGATCAGAGGTGGCACCCTGCCCAGATTTATTTACATGTGAAGCTGTGTCCCCACAGGGTGTCTCACTATGTACACGGGACTGCTTCACTAGTCACTTCTGATCAGACTGCCCCTTCTTCTTGTTTGGGCAATCCCTCTTCCAGTGACCTTCCTTGCCACAAGCAAAACACTTGCTCTTGCCAGACCCTCCCCCTGGGGCCTTGCTGTCCTGCTTGTTCTGGTTGCCTGAGGCCTGATTGTTATTCTGCCCCTGGCCACCACCCTTACCCTGCTGATGGCTGTTACGGTTGCCAGACTGGTTCCCCTGATTCTGGTTCCCCTGCTGACCCCTCCACCACCCTGGTTCTGCTCCTTCTGGGCCTGCTTCCTTCTCCTGCTACCATACCGTGTCCCAGATGGGGTACGGTTCTTGCCCTGGCTAGCCTGAGACGCTGACCCTCCCTGAGAACTGATACCCTTGCAGGTAGGGACCCGGGTCCTGAAGTTTAGTATCACACGCTTCAGAGCCCCCCAGGTGCCATCAGTGAGATCACAGAGCTGCCTAGCAGTAGCCCTACCTTCCTCTGACAAGCCCATCTTATCAAAGAAGTGGTCTGCTGCTGCCCTGACTGTCACACTGAAGCCCTGCTTCTTGCCTGCCTCCACGATCAACTCAAACCTGGCCAGCTCAGCAGCCACCTCACCCTTGATCTCAAACTCATCAAATTCTCTCTTCTTTTCCATGGTGAGATTGTGAACCCTGTCAGAAAACTCCTCCTTGATGTCATCCAGGAACTGCAGCCAAGTGTGCCCCTCTTTCAGAGCATGCCTAGCCATGTCATTGACCCTTTCAGACGACCCCTTGTTTGCGGTGGAAGAGTGAAACACCCTGACAATATCCACACCTGCTGCGACAGAGCCCACGACTAGCTTCATGTCATCAAGCCATTTATCCAGGTTGTCTTGCTTCAGGGAGGGTTGAGCGCTTTCTGCCCATTCATGACTGTCACAGCATCAGAAAATGGACGGGTGCCAGGCAACACACTCCCCACACGCACTGGTGGTGCCTGGGGAGGGTCAATCCTAGCCTCCAAACGCTCGGGCAACATACCAGACACCCTATCGTGAACAGCAGCTTGCTTTGCAGCACGCACACCTGGGGTGACGATGGCGTCCTCCTCACCAGGCGTTGTGAGCACCACTGCTCCGTAGGTCGCCTGGCACGCTTGACTTTCTCCGCCTCAGCTTGCCCATCACGCCACCGCTTGTGTGTTCTCCCGGCTCTGGGGTCCATCTCTGGGATAGGTTGCCCAGCTGGCGCCTCCACGCCCCTCTCCTCCATCGCCTCCCCTTCCTCTCTGGCGATGTCCTCCTCTGCCGTTCGCTCCCGTTGCTCCTCGAATGTCGCCGCACCCCGGCTTGCCCTCCTAGGCATTATATACAATGGCTGCGACCAACTTTGCAACAAGAAAACAGCAAACTCTCCACCTATCCTCCACCCCCTCAAGCCTCGTTTTCAGACGAAGCTTCTCCTGCAACCGGTGCAGGTGCTGGCTCGTGGAACGGTCCCTCCACCGGATTCAATGGCTGCCCCTGGTCGTCGTGAGTAGGCACAGGCCTAATAACCACCGGAAGCCTCAAACCATACGCGTAATCACGTATCCAGCGAGAACGCCCCCACCTCAGCAAATGGGCCTCACCTAAACCAACGTTGTCGTCAATGTGGTAGCGATTAAGCTCGTCCCGCTGCGCCTGCTCACGGCCCTCCTGAGAGCCGTCGCCCTCGTGACGCCTCTGGGCCGGCTGTACTACCGCCCCTGCTGGCTGATCTACGAAGTCGTAGAAGGCGTCGTCGGCTGAGACCTCTCGACCGCCAACCACGTCGACAGTCAAACTTAGCTGGTTTAACTCTCGGCGAGAATGTGGAGTATCCCGACTAGTGTAGATGGAGAAGGGATTAAGAGTAATGAAGACACGATCAGCAGCGCCTCTGGTCAACTCTAAGACAGAGTGCGCCAGATTCTGGCACTCTGCCACCAACGCCTGCGTACTGCCACGAACGATGGCCTCCCGCCTGTCCCGGGCGACCTGCACCACGTTTGGCACGCCGGTGTAGTCGTCCCCAAGGCGGAGATTGGCGACAAGGTCGTTTATCTCTCGGGCACCCCCGAGGCTTATGGCAATTATCTGCAAAAGCAGAGTGACCACCTGCTCAAACGCGAATGCGTTTGTGTGGCCAGCCCGCCAAGACGCTGGCAGCCTTCTGATGATTTCCGCGAGGTCCTCGCGAAATCTCAGCAGCTGCTCGGCTGCTCCTCGGACGTACTCGCCCGGCGCCGACACCGCTCGAATATTTCGGCGCACTTCCTCCGAGTCCTCGTGCCCTCCTGCGGGTACTGGACTGGACGCCGCTACCGTTGCTGCACGCGCAAAGGTGTTTGTCCTAGCTTCAGAGTCCGAATTCGACATATCCGTCGACCAGACTGTAATACGAT
Source organism: Mesostigma viride (assembly GCA_009746045.1). Classification (NCBI taxonomy): domain Eukaryota; kingdom Viridiplantae; phylum Streptophyta; class Mesostigmatophyceae; order Mesostigmatales; family Mesostigmataceae; genus Mesostigma; species Mesostigma viride. The sequence continues at coordinate 27,008 of RPFO01002070.1, forward strand.
TTAGATGAACGCGGATCAGTGAGTTTCTGGTCTTCCCAAGATGTGATGAATGGAGCCATGGTTTCAACCAGCGGCTTTTAACCTTTACCACAGTTGCCTCACTACCCTGTGGTCACTAGCCTGAGGCGGCAGTACCCACGGACGGTGTTGGGAAAAGACGCTTGGCCACTGCTGTGTCCGAGCCTTTCTAGGTCTCACCATTGCTGCCAGGCCTTGCACGCCTTGGCAGGTCCGCCACTGTCAATTTCCTTGGTTGCATCAATCCAGGACGTCTGTCCTTCCATGAATGACAGTAACGCTCTGGATTTATCCGTCATGACAAGTACCCGTCCATCCCAGGCCTGCAGGACTGCCAGTCCTGAAGTCCTGTGACATTCTTGGTACCATCAACCAATATTGACCACAGTACCTCCTAGTGACAGTCGGTCCTGTGACACGTAACTTGTGATGGTTCACCCAACACTGCCACGTGCCCTGTCCCTCACGTGTCCTTAGTCCTGGTACTGCTGTAGCGTCCGGCGGCATTACTTCGGGACTTGATAACTCTCAAGTTCCTTGTCCAAATGAGGCGTTTAGCACGGCGTTGGAAAGGCCACTTCAAGTATGATATGCTTAGCATATTGCATCACCAATATGCTAACTGGAGCACCCGAAAGGAACTTGGGGCACTCACGTTTAAGATGACCTACTTCCTTACAATGATAGCATGTGATATGAGAGACATCAAGGGCTGAAAGGTCAGTAACACAGATATCTAATTCTTCTACATAGGAGTTCTCCTCCTCAGGGGTAAGGATAATATTATTAATACGGGAACGGGTAGGAAGAGAAGGGGTGGTGAAGAAATCTGCTACACGCAAGAGATGCTGGCGCACATGCTTGAGGGGCAGATCAGTAAAACGGTAGGCAGAGAACTGGCGCTTGACTTCACGTAATAAGGGTCTACTGAGGCCTTGGAGGAAGCGAGCGCGTACTTCTGCACCCGACAAATCCCTAATTCGTACCATCTGAGCATCAAACTCTTTCATATACTCCTTAAATGATTTAGTACCCTGCTGCAAGGTACCAAAGGCTAATCTATCCTGCCAATCTGAATCAGGAGGGACTAAATGGTTCTCTAAACGCTTAAACAATTCTGCTACAGAGTTAGGGTAGGCATGAGAGGCCAAAGACTCACACTGAATGAGGTTAGCAAGCTCAGGAGTAATGCAGGTTGTAAGATAGTGAGGAACTAATACAGCATCAGAGAGACGCCATCTATTATGATTCTGCCACGACTCTGTGTTCTGGGTAAGCAACATAATAAAGGTGAAAAACTGTTGAGGGGTAGACTTGACATCCAGCTTGGGAAGGTTAGCAAAGAGGGGAAGAGCAGGGGGCTTAGGGGGATTAGAAGAGTCAGTTTTTCCCATAGGGCCACTATCTTCCACTGCTACATAAGCGGGATAGAAGGAAGGAAGAGGAAAGGTCTTGGGTAGGGGTCTAGAAGGGGCCACCGTTTCAGGCTGGTGCCCATAAGAGAAGGGGACAGTATATTGCTCACGAAGAGAGGAGTAGGCAAAATGATCATAATTTCTATCATCTAGGGGCATGGTGCTGAAATCACTGTTAACTTCTAAATCAGCCACACGGGTAGGGACCTGGGCTGCCTCATAGGCCGTCTCAGGGTAGGACCAGGAAGCAGGTGGGAAAAAGGGAACTGCACTAGGGCGCCCAGAAGGACCGACAGGGGCAGAGGCACGACCCGTGTTAAAAGCAGGCATGGAAGGCACAGGGTGGGAAGGAGGCCTAGCAACATTGTTAGTTAGTGAGGACCTGCTGGAGGGTTGAGCCAAGGTTGCAGGAGGGGCAGGGGCCTGGTTCAGGGTAAGGGAAGGGTCATCACTAAATCTGACATGCATACGTTGTTCATAGGTAGGAGGGGTGAGTGAGGGACGACGGCGACCACCAGCAACAGGAGAAGGAGGTGAGGTACGAAGATTACCTTGAGGAGTGAGATGGTGCACCGTTTCAAGTGAGTCCCGTCGGTTACCACGATTGTTGTTATGGTTGTTAGTATTATTATTATTATTACTCATAGTAGGAGTATTGGTAGGTATAGGCGACATGTTACCACCCACTGGATCCATTTTTAATTAAGTAAATGATTAGGAATCTAACTGAAAGCAACAAGGATAAAGGACAAGGCCTAATTTAAGGCAAGGAAAGAAAAGAAAAAGCTTTTAATGGCTTAAAAGAAGGAAACAATTTAAATCAATCCTTTTTAACAACAGTAATGGATAGGGAACCGAATTCTAAGGTGAGAGGAGTATCTAAGCTAGATGAGGATGCAGCCCGCTTAGGGGGAGACGAAGGAGGGGTAGCAAAATCTAGAGCTTCTACAGGAGGGCGACCGTGAGGAGTAGAACGTACGTGTAGGCCTAGATCTGATACGCTATGGTCTATAAGGAATTGTTGAGCTTCCTCGAAGGTAACAAATTTCTTATACCTAATTACATTATATGTACGATTTTGCACTATCTTCCTAGCATCTGACCAAGAGAGGAAAATGGCTGACCATTGAGGGGTAATAACTACGTAATATTTAGCTAAGCTATTATCACTAGATGAATGGGAAGGCGCAGTAAAAACACGACGTTGACTCATGGTAACTCACCTGGTGGGTCTTGTGACGTCACGCTAGAAGAGGAAGGGGTAGGCGACTTATCTGGGCGATCTGGATCATCGAAAGCAGAATGAGGGCGGAATTGTCCAGCTCTCGTCCTAAGTCAGCGACCGGATAGTCCAGCGCTCGTCCTAACACAGCGACCCGTATCTCTGCGGGTGCGGCCGTCTAATAAAACAGCAGCACAAGGAAAAAGGTGTAGGTACTGCGACGCTAATCGTCTCCGAACAGTAATACTCCCCTATCTACGACAGGAAACAACCGTAAGCAGGAAAACAAGGCGAAGGACAGGCTAACTACGAAAGGGTTTATCCGCTGCGAGCAGGTCTAGCATCTAGGTAGAGCGTGTCCCGAACCGGGCAGCACGACTCTCCCAGCTTGAAGGCGACCCGCCCATTACCTATCAAGGAAGTGTCGTCTTCGTATCCCTGGACGCGGAAGGGGTCTTGTAAAGGCGTATGTGGCAAGGGATCGTCGTCTCGTTCTCTACCTACTGAAGTTCCTCCGGAACCATTGTTACGTCTTGGATATCTACCTCCACCTCTACCTCGAGCTAATGGGCCTGATACTACCTAAACTGGTCAGGCCTCCTCTACTCAAACCCCTGGCGAAAGACGAACGTGACGGAGCTGATCTCAATGCATTAACATATGTGTTACTATAATACGCCATACAACCGTTTACCAAAACCCGTTTACTCCAGGAATAGAGGAAGGAAACACAACTACACTGCCGTGACCCAAGCCTAAATGTGTTAATTCATTTAACACACGCCGAGTGCACACACGAGGGGTAGAGCGTGCATAAATGGTCACCAACGGTCCAACACGCTCGGGCCGACATGGCCCTCGCCTACAGATGCACGCTGGTCCACTACATCTACAGATGCACGCTGGTCCACTACATTATCAAAGGATCAGGACCACTAGTAAAGTACGCGGCGCGGCGCCCCAAAGGCACCCAATGTACCACGGTACTGTTACGAGGACAATAGTGTCCCGGTAGGAGCTACACGTAAACCTAGGGACAACCGAGGCAAAAGACCTAATTTACGTCCGTAACTACAACGAATTGTTACGCGACGTAACACGTATGCCTCGCATTTCCGCGGACTACGAGATTAGGCAGCGTAGGATAGCATTCGCAGGACGTCTTCAGTTGCTCGCGCACCAGTCAGGTAGACATCGACCGACCTCATTGGTCTGGCCAGCCCCCAGCGGCTTGGCCAACCCGGGCGGCATATCCTGACCTGGCCTGGCCCCAAGGACATTCCTAGAAAGATCATGGGTAACTGAAACCTGCCGCCATGACCTATGATATACATCAGTTGCTGGCCGATCGACCTACTTAGTGGTCCCGGCTAAGCCATTTGAACACCGCAGTCACTCACCTCCCTCTCTCTTGCTTGGACTGCCATGCACAACAAGAACTGAAGCGGTCAGTGGAAGACGATTGTCCACGCTCACACGCCCGGCCGGCCGGCCGTGCCCCTGTGGGCACTGAAGCCCCAAGGCTCCCCGCCCAGGATGAGGAAGGGGCGCTTTCAGTTGCCGGTTGACGGAGTAGAGTAGTCACGGTTTTAGAGTTAGGTAGTAGAGTTAGCTTAGTTCGGTTTTGCGGCTTCGCCCACCCGGCTCCATCCATTCAGCAAGCCTAGGGTAGAGTTGATAAGTAAGTAAGTAAGTACTTGCGTGTCATGCGCAAAGGCATGCCACGGAGTACTATGCTAATCTCATTAGAAAAATAATTACACAAAAGTTTAAACAAATATCGTCTGCATCATCCCCCAACCGATGGGGATGTAGAGACTAGATGGGGATGTAGAGTTGATGTTGATAGATGTTTGTAGATAGCTGTTGTAGATAGATTAGACCGGTAGGACTGTTTGCACCCATCCATCCATCCATCGGGGTTAATGCTCCGTGACTCCCCAACGGGAGCACGAGTCTAATTAATTAAGCCGGTATGATGATGATGAGTTGAGTTGAGTTGAGTTTATTCGGACCGCGCCGGTGGTCCGACAGGGTTATGTTGCCGATCCAACGGCCGGGCTGCCTGGTCCTGCCTTATGGGGGCGGTGGCAAACATGTGAGAAATGGAAGCCGGTATTAACCCTTAAATGGTATCCAACTCACTGCTATAAATATCAGTCAGTTAGCACTTGGCATCATAATGCCCACAAACCAACGTAATAATTATTTATGGTCCATACTAGGACCAAAGCACACACATACATGGACCTCCTTGGGGGTCATGTCATTGGTCATATTGCAATGTCCTATGGGTGCTAAATATAGCACCCCCTGGCACGGCTGGCAGGGGGTGCGCAGGGTGCGAGAAAAGAGACACATGTAATGCAATATTGGATGTCAAATCACGTTTGTTGGTCCTGGTCTTGCCAAGACAGTTGAATGGGAAGCCAGTAAGGGCCTCTGAACACTGACATCATGGGGTGTCCCAGGGACCCAGCTGCAAGCTCTAAAAATAACTGCCCGCTTCAAATAGCGGACAGTTTGGCTGGTGACGCTTGCTAGCATTACAAGGCTGAATTCTTATCCCCTAGCAACAAGAAACATCATGGATGATCAAACATGCTAATTACATCCTGTCCAGGCTGCAGAACATCCATCATAGCGCATAAAGATAGGTAACCACGCCTATTATGCACAGTCACATTTGTACGTATCATAGCATGGTAAGGGCACACCCTTGAAACCACACAAGCCAAACACCATGCTCACTTTTTTCTTGTGCTGATGCTGTAATAAACAAGTGCAAGTAAGCCTAGCTCAATGACAGTGCTAGCTAGTGCTCCCTGTATGCTGGGCTTTATCATAGTAGCTGCTAACTGGCTATGGGGCGTCCTCTACTAACAAAACCAAAAAGCTAACCAAAACCTGGCCAAGATACCATCTTTCCAAAGAATGTAGGCAAGAAAACCCATCACAATACCATGCACAACATATTTAAGCATTACATCGATCGTTTAACTCTAGTATATAGGATGAAGACGCAGCTAACCATGAACAAAACGGATGATAAACTGGGCGAAATGGTTGTACGCAGCCACCACGACAAACCATTACATAAAAGTAGTAAGGAGGGAACTTTTACACCACGAAACCTTAATAATAAGTCCGGGATTACTTACCAAACGATAAAACCACTTTACCTCCTTCACGGCAGCGGCAGGGACTGCAAACTGCGCCAGGTCCAACTACCGCAGAAAAGGCTGTCTGACAGGTAGCAAGCTCATGACAGAAACGATGCCCCGAGGCTTCCCTGGCCCACAGCGCTGATGAACTATGCGATATACATCATAAGAAAGTTGATCGTTGCGAAATATTCAATGATAAAACGGCAAATACCAAGTGCTAGCTTCAACGGCATCCCCGTGCTAGTGAACGCGTGTTGACGCAATAAAAACCAGCCCGAGATGATTGCGCGCCTCGTTAGAGGTTGCGCAACGAGGTCTATAGCATCTTTATGATCGACGTATAAAGTGTGCCTACAAATTTTGGAACGAATCCATGCATCGACGCTCCTGCGCCAGTCATTTTTCTGCTCCGCCATGGCGGCAAATCTGCACGGATGTCAATATTTTACAATTTACATTCACGTTTTCGTCCAATTGAAAAGGGTACCCCCTGTACTTTGGTCAATAATTAGTCCCTGTGTACTTGTCAGAATGTAGTGATGTTTAGGTACGGAACGTAGTACACATCTAGCTGAAGACGCCTGGCTAAAAATATCACGGAAATACCTACTGGCATTCGCCTTATGCTCCCAACCAACTGTCCGCTATTTGTAGCGGACAGTTGGTACTGCCCGCTATAAATATCAGTCAGTACCATTTAAGGGTTAATTAATTAATTAAGTAGGAACATAACTCCGTTGGGAGTATCTGTAGCACAATGATAGCCCTTGAGAAGGGGCAGATGGCCTATAATACATTCTACAGTACTGAAGCTACTTCCTGCAAGGCCGGTGGGAATGTAAACAACACTTGCTCTACTACAGTAGGTGCACTAGGGCACCTGCACCACCCAGAGTCTCGGGCAACTCCCAGCTAAGGGGAGCCCGTCATAGGTGGGGAGGATCATCATGGCTATACTGTACAATAGCTACAGTAGGGCATGGCTTCTCGACAGAAATAATGCTCCGTGACTCCCCAACGGGAGCACGAGTCTAATTAATTAAGGGGACATGACACCCGGGACTTTTTTGGCGCCAAAAAGTCGGGACGGTACCGACGGACCGTGAAATTGTGGTGCACAGTGCGCGCACCGTGCGGAGGTGGCCATGGCGACGTGCGTTCCGTTAAAATATGGCTAATCCGGCGGGCGACAGGCGAAAAAATTAAGCCGATGGTTAAAAGTGACGTTCTATTATGATGTTTCATAGCCAGATCTACACTATTTGCAAATTCGCTGCCTTTGTTGGTACAGATTTGAACGGGGGTCTCATCCAACAATTTGGCCGCGATGAATAATCTAGCATGCGTGCCTGCGACGGTAGAACTCAATATTCGTGGGTTATTTTGATGCAGCAAGAGCTGTTTAGTAACGGACACCATGAAAATAACCTAAGCGTCTTCGATCTGCGCATGCGGCCATTTCCTGTCATTTCTAAAATGATTTCGTTCAGGCCTGCGCGATCCGCGGTTAATCCATCCATGGCTGGCTGGCTTTTCTTGCGCGCCTGGGTAGGAAATAATGCCGGCCGTGGTACGTTGATTTGCCGCATGTCACCGCCCAGTCTGTTTGCGCTCTTAATGAACCTGGCATGAAACGTTTGGCGCCGTTTCTGGGTTTTTCTTGCTATTTTGTTCTCCACTTGTTGCAGTTGTGCTATCAGATTTTCCGCAGCTTTCAATGGTTTTCCTTACGCTGCGTATGCCATGCTTCCTAAAGCTACCCAGAATTGATCGGTCAGTTATCTGGCTTTGCTACGCTTCCTGTATGGAGGTTTTCACACGGTAGACATTCTATATTGCGTAGTCAAGGACCCTAGCTGCCTGGGAGCGGCATCACCGTTGCAAGGAGCTGGCGAGCTCATAAATGTCATGGCTCTTCAGCCTGCTGGAAAACAAGGTTGTTGTATTGAAGGTGAGAATATGTGAGTTACTTATCACATCCCCACCTGTTTAGCCATGGCTTGTACTTCGTAGATGACAGGGATCAGGTCGTTATGACTATGAAGGATGCACCTTTTATCCATAAGCGTCATGACATGGTGTTGGCTATGAGTGATTCCCGCAAGCGGTCATACCTGCTCATAATGGTTAAAGAGTTGGTGGTTGTTGGGTGGTCCCACGCGGAATGGGGTAGATTTTTGCAAGAAAAAAACGCTAATTTCAATCGTCCGAAAACCGGACATTGCGCCGAAATTCTTGCCGAAAATTTGGCAGCCGAGCGAATTTTTCGCCGGACGGACTTTGCGCCGAAATTTTTGTCTGCCGTGCTTCGAACTCAACCGACTCCTGCTTTTGCGTGCACTTTGTCCGATGCCTGCAGGCCACGCACGAATTTTGCGACCGGAATATGACGACTAGACAAGTTTAGCGACGACCTACATCGATCTATTGCCACTTTTGAAGTCCTTGGCCCTGCTAGCAGCTTTTGATTATCAATGCCGGGAACAAAATTGCCGAAATTTTTTATTGAATCAGTATATAAATGTGCACATGTCCGTAATTTTATCATTCGCAATTTTGACATTGTCGGAGTATTTGACAACTTAGGCATTGCGCCTAGAAAAAGGTGCCCCATCCGTCGATGTCAAAATCGCCGAAGGAGTACACTCCCTGGAACTGGTCTCCCCTGTAGTTGGGAGGCTCGCCTGTATACATTTTGGTGTTCCACTTGGCCCCGCCGTTCTCCGCAGCAGCCAGGAACTCCTGCTGGGCCTCGGCCCTCAGGCGCATCATTGATACATTGGGAGAGCCCGGAATTTCCGTGCTCTCCACCACCACTCTCGCCTGATTGTCAGGCACGCATTGGTAAGCAGGGTTCAAATCTGAATCGGGTGGCACCAGATCGATCATGCCATTGCCGAACGCAATGACACCTGCACCCCACTGTGCAGAAGGTCCGAGCAACTCTACATCAATTCTGATGTTTGCAGCGTGCTCATTTTTGTCGACCATCACATAGGTATGCTGAGAACCGAAAATATTGCTCTGCTCCATTTGTGACAGTGTTAAATTTCGGCAAGGTTGGCTGATTGCAATCGACAGGAAATTGGTGACCCCGACAGCCAGACGCGCAAGGGTTATAACTGCAGGTAGAACCCAAAATTTGTCGATAAGGAGTAATGGAAGGGCACGACCACCAGTCACTAGTATTCGCTTCACCGGACACCTGTTTCAGCTTCCGGATAAAATTCAGCAAGAGCAGCGGCGATTAGATACTAAATATTGCGTTATTGGTTCGTACCGTACCCAGACAAAAATTGTACTAGTGACGCAATTGTACTAGGCGGAATGACAACTGCGCCCGGCAAATAAGTATTTATTGCTCCAACCCCACAAAAAACTTGTTCCGGAGCTGTTCGAAGCGAAGAGCACTGCAAGGGATCGGACCCGAGCCAGATTTGAGTGCGGAACATGATGGCTGGCCTACCTCACTCCGAACATCAATGTGGACCCGGGTTCGAATCCTGTCAGTGCTATTCGCTTCGAACAGTTCCGGAACGATTTTTTTTGTGGGGGTGGAGCAATAAATTCTCGACATGCAGAAACAAATGTCGAATAGATTGTGCAAAAAAATATCAAAAATCCTTATCATTATTTAAATATACAGCATAAAATTATGTTGCAGTAAAAAATAACTGTTAATTGAAGGCCGCAAAAAATTATCAACTACCCTTAAACTTGACCACAGAAAGATCTCGAAAAATATATACAATATATGCGGCCACCTTTTTACACCCTACTGAAGCCCCACTCTAAAGATATAATACGAGCCGAAACTAGGGCGTCGTCTACCCGCAGCGAGACCCCAATTTCTTGTTAATTTAAGTCGGTGCCGGCCCCTCCGGGGCTTCATCCTTGATCACCAGCGTAGTAAGCCACTTGTCGAGCTCCTTGCTCATCCTGATGTCGGCACACATTCCGTCGCTGCGGACGCGTGCTTCTAGCCGGAGAGCCGGAGCGACGCAGAGATAGCAATTCACAAGCTCGGGCTGGCGTGACGGTGGCCAATCCTCAACGTTGAGCGTGAAATGCAGGGGGTCATGCTTATCCCGCTTCCAAATCCGAACGGGAAGAATGCCGTTCCCGGCGAGGAACAGCTCCTTCTCACGTCCGTTCCGGCCCTCGACCCACCTCTCGAAGTTCTCGTCTAACACGATCGGCCCGGCTTCGCTTACAACCTCAGCCAACCAGAACGGGTGGATGGGATCGTGATCCGTGTCCTTGTCCGATGGAACTGCCACATAGTCGTGGAGTCTCATCTGCCGGCCCATCGCCTCCCGCTTGTCCTTCAGCTGCTCCCCCCGCGTCACCATGCGAACCGGAGGGTTGGGCTGGCTCGGTGGCAGCAAACGGACAGTTTTCATCGAGCTTCCTGCATCATTGAACTCGATGATAAACGACCACTCGCTTAGACATCCCTCAAACCGCCCAGCCAAACAGGGCGGACAGTAGCAGGAATAGCGCCTAATCATCAAAAGGCCAGGGTCGGACTTGTCCAGTCGCCACCAATGCGCCTTCTTGATGCCAGGCACCTCCTCAACCTCCGCGCGTCGGCCGGACTCGACGTCCTGTCATCAAATAGTTAGGGCAAAAAGAATACCGTTCAAGTTAGCAAAATTGACCAAAAATCAATAAAACAGGGTATAGCTGCAGAGAGACCCCATTCGAATCAAATAACAACGTACGACAAGATATCAAGTGATCAAAATTCGACACAGGGTATAGCTGCAGAGAGACCCCATTCGAATCATAATAACAACGTACGACAAGATATCAAGTGATCGAAATTCGACACAGGGTATAGCTGCAGAGAGACCCCTTCATACCGAAAGAACAAGCGAAATTTCATACCTAAAAGAAAAGCAACCCATGGACAGTATATAGGGTCTCTCTGCAGAGATACCTTTATTGGGTTTGAATTTTTATAGAACAGCGGCAGTTGACGTCTTAAAACCTGAAATAACACACAATTCCGTACCGGGGGTAAAAGGAAGAAGTGGCGAGTGACGTTCTCGGCCCGCGCGCGGGCCGACTCCCTGCTCGATGTCTTGCCGCCCTGCCAGTTCTGGTTCAAGTAGGCGACTAGCTGGTGGGTCTCAAGTATGTGCTGGTTTTCGGGAATCCTCTGCATTTCCCTCAAGACGCACTTGCACTTCGCTCCTTGACCATCCACCTCCCCCTTCCCATGCTGCTCCCCCATGTAGTGGAACTCAAAGGCCTGCAGGTCGGGATCCCCCATGAGCAGACCGTTAATCTGGTTAATCACGTACCTGGACTTAAACTGCACCGCGCAGTTGTCCGAGCACATGTACAGGTTTCGCACCTCTACCCCTACTTCTACCCGCAGGGTTTCCAGAATCTTGCGAAGAGCGTATACGAGTGCGCGCTCGCCCCGCTTGATACTGGAATCCCCCAGGAAAAAGAAGACGCGCTTTTCCAGCTCGCCGTTGAGCCGATAACGCACGATCATGGGCATCAGGATGTGGCTGCGCTTGTGGAAGTACTGCGACTGCAGTTGGACGTAGCTGCTGTTCTCGTAGTTCTCGGCCCAGTCGCCGTGCACGAGCACGTCCCCCTCTCTCAGATTCTTCTCCCGATCCTTGATTGTATCCGCCTGCGACCAGGCCGTAAAGCAGTGCACGGTGAACTTGTCCCACCTCTTAAGAATCTCGTCCCGCAGCTCAGCTGGGGTGGACCTCATTTGGACTTGCTCGGGCCGCTTCACCTTCTTCGCCGCCCTGCCATCGGTCTCGCCCTGTTTCGCAAAGGTCCGCAGACAGTTTCGATTTGCAATAAAATCGCATTTCGATCATAACTGCAACTCACAAAGGGTCTCGCTGCAGCTATAGGTCACAAAAACAAAAAGTCAACAACATTTTAACGGAGAAATAAATCGAAACCTACTCACCCTCACCCCTCGGGTCACAGTCTGCTCCACCATCTCGAACTTGAACCAATTCAGAATCTCCGTGGAATTCTTGTCCCGATCACACTGCACCCAGTTATTATGGATGCCGCATGATTCCTCAGGACAGAACCCCTCCACACACGCCATCTTCAGTATGCGGTGAACCCTCTCCGTCCTCGGCACCCCATCTTCGTCCTCCACCAGCCTCTCAGAAATGTCGAGGTCTTCCAGGTCCCGTCCCCGCCATTCATCTTCCCCCTCCCCCTCTTCCATCCCCCCGCCCATTCCGCCCCCTTCACGCAGCCCGTTATCCCTGCCGTCAGTCTCGGCGGACACCGGGCAGTGAAAGTGCTTGATCCAGTCCGTCGAGTGAATGGCTTTCCACATTCCGCAAGTACCGTCCGGCAGTCTGTACTTGGAGCATCCCGCACACTCCGCGCCACACTTGCAGTTCTTGCCGTGGTTCGCATTGCAGTGCTTGGTCCACGCCCCCATGGCCGACTGCATGGTGACGTGCTTCTCACACGCGCACAGGTTCCTCTCCTTCCACTTGCCCTTGATGCAATCGGGCGCGTATTTGCAGAAGGTCGTGTAGCCCACGTGAATGCCCACGTCCTTATCATACTGGTCACTCCTTTTGTTCCAGTACGCGTGCTTTTCGAGAAAGTGATTGTACATGTCCTCCTTGGAGGTCATGTAATAGCGCGCTCCCTCAACGGCGACGAGCACCCCGCGATTGCCATGACCCTCCCTGCTGTAAGTGCGCTTGACATCCTTCATCTGGGAGGAGGCGCGCGACTCATCATCGTGCATCCACGCGTCCACTATCGCGTCAATCACGAATTGCGGCAAAGGGCGCCCCTGGCGAGCCTGCGCGTGTCTGAGGTAGTCCAACTTCTGCTGCCTTCGAATCGCGCGAATTCCGCGAATCTTCTTGGCGTCCATCCCCGTCAGGTTCTCCAACTCCGCGGCCGAAAACTCCTTCTCCAAGTCGTCACCACAGTAAAGCGTGGACATCAGCACCATCCTGACGTCTCTGTCTGCGTCGCTTTTGGTCAGACCATCAAAAAAGCCGTTAATCCGAGCCACCCAGAACCTGTTCAGTTCTGCCATCCGCTCCTGATTGTAAAGCTTTTTCGCCTCCTCATGATACTTCCCGTGACCTAGTTCAGCGGCCCTAGAGTTAAAGCCAGCAATCATCTGGTCGAAAGCCGGCCCCCGCCCCTCGGGTTTTGTCATCGCCTGAGCCGCTTCAAACGCCTGGTCAGCGAAATATTCCCCAATAACCCTCTTTGATTTCGAGTATTCTCCCGGCCGCTTGACTTCCTTGGCTTCAGGCTGCGCTGGATTCTGGTTCTCATCTCCGAAAACCCTTTTTGCGCCAGTTGACTGCTTCGTCCCGGTGTTCAACTTAATTGCACTGAATCCTGGACGACCGGACGCAAGGGCGAAAACTCCCACCCGTTCGCGTGCTGCATGCCATGACGACCGGCATAACGAAATCCATGCAAATCGAGTATCGTTGGGAAAAGCGACAATTACAGACAAAGTTCGAAAGTGTATCATTTTTTACCACGATTGGGGTCTAGCTGCAGCTAGACCCTTAGAGGGGCTTTTTCCGTTAGACGAAAAGATTACCTGATGTGGTGAACTTAGCATACCCCGACCAAGATTGGGGTCTCGCTGCAGCTAGACCCTTCATTGCGGCGTGCGATTGTTAAATCACAGACTTCTGATTCATTAATTTTATAGCAACCATAAAGAGGGTCTAGCTGCAGCGAGACCCTTGAATTTAAGCTATTGCTTGTGGTTATAAATGGTCTAGCTGCAGAGAGACCCCAATAAGGACGAAAAGATTTCAGGTTTTCCTCACCTTCGCGGCTCATTCTCTTATTAGTTCTCCCAGAACACTCAGATACCTGCATGGCGAGAATAACAAAAATAACACAGTAGCATTGATAAAATTGTTTATCAGAAAATATATATACTAATTACAGTATATTTTGCAAAAGATTTTATAATATATTGTGAATAGCATGGTTAAATTCCACATACTTTAATAATATGGTATGTTAAAGTATATAGAATCATTATTTAGTAAATGATTTACAAGAAAAAGTGGTATAGACTATTATTATTATATAGTTCGGCAATCTATGATAGTAAGACATACCGGATGTCAGGTTTATCAGCGGCCTCCAGGGCTATAGCGTCTCGCTGCAGCGTGACGTTTGGTGCTATGACTGATTTCAGTAGATGTGCAGAAAAAAATTTATTTCCATGACCACACCAGGAATCGAACCCAGAACCTCATTGTACATTTCTGCATGGTAACGATGTCAGCCAAACATCCGAATGTTCCCAGGTAAATGGGCTGGAGGTCGTCTCTTTTTATACCTGCGGCCACAAGCACGGGTGACGGCATATTGGATGTCGTCCAATCCGCTAGCTTGGTTCCAAAAGATGGGATCGAGCTTTTGCACCAGCGCCGCGCTTCCAGTTTTCAGTTCCGTGGGGAGGAACGAGGATGCCACGTTTCCAATTTTTTCAATACCGTTCAGCCCTGTGACGCCGCGTCCGTTTTGCGAATTGCGACCGTCCCATCGCCCATCGAAAAAGAAGCGCAGCGCAGAGAGACCCCATAGCTGATACGAGCTGCCATATCGTTTCGACGTTTGCATGCTACCTGCTGGATTATAAAATCCTACGTTGATACCTGCCTGGTGCCGGAAGTTTACAAGGAAATCGGTCTGCTTTCGCCGCACAACAAAAAAAGGTGAGCTTTTGCCGCATCCTGGATGGTAGGCTGACTAAAATTGTTCTATCAAAAACGGCAACTAAACAGCGCATGCACGCCGACGACACAGTTAGCCAGCTGGGCGAAGACATGTCCTTGCTGCCATCGCAAGAAACTCTATGTTGCAGCAAGAGTGATAAAAATGTCTGGCTTCCTTCTTTTCGTTGCTAGCGAAACCCTGCAGACATCTCGGTAGAGTCAGCTAAGCCGATCCTAATCCACATCTGGCATCCATCCCTTTAGTCTAGTTGCCATGGAGCGTTTCTTGGTCTCGCACATGTCGATCATGGTGGTGCTAGGCTTTCACTTGGGTCACCCTTTCCATGTTTGCTATGCCTTTGGTCTGGTTAGGTTGTAGGTGTAGATGTGCACATACTGCATTTGCTGCGTTTCTAATCGGTGCTCCTGTTTGATGCTTTTTTTCCCCTTCATATCGTTTCGACGTTTGCATGCTACCTGCCGGATTATAACATCGGACGTTGCTACCTGCCTGCATAACGATAGTTTGCAAGAAATCTTCATTTTGCCGAAACACAAAAAAAGGTGATCTTTTGCCGCAACGTGGATGGTAGGCTGACTAAAATTGTGCTGCTACGTATCAATACATGTGGGGGGGTGCTGCTACGTATCAATACATGTGGGGGGGTGCTGCTACGTATCAATACATGTGGGGGGGTGCTGCTACGTATCAATACATGTGGGGGGTGCTGCTACGTATCAATACATGTGGGGGGGTGCTGCTACGTATCAATACATGTGGGGGGGTGCTGCTACGTATCAATACATGTGGGGGGGTGCTGCTACGTATCAATACATGTGGGGGGGTGCTGCTACGTATCAATACATGTGGGGGGGTGCTGCTACGTATCAATACATGTGGGGGGGTGCTGCTACGTATCAATACATGTGGGGGGTGCTGCTACGTATCAATACATGTGGGGGGGTGCTGCTACGTATCAATACATGTGGGGGGTGCTGCTACGTATCAATACATGTGGGGGGTGCTGCTACGTATCAATACATGTGGGGGGGTGCTGCTACGTATCAATACATGTGGGGGGGTGCTGCTACGTATCAATACATGTGGGGGGTGCTGCTACGTATCAATACATGTGGGGGGGTGCTGCTACGTATCAATACATGTGGGGGGTGCTGCTACGTATCAATACATGTGGGGGGGTGCTGCTACGTATCAATACATGTGGGGGGGTGCTGCTACGTATCAATACATGTGGGGGGTGCTGCTACGTATCAATACATGTGGGGGGTGCTGCTACGTATCAATACATGTGGGGGGTGCTGCTACGTATCAATACATGTGGGGGGGTGCTGCTACGTATCAATACATGTGGGGGGTGCTGCTACGTATCAATACATGTGGGGGGGTGCTGCTACGTATCAATACATGTGGGGGGGTGCTGCTACGTATCAATACATGTGGGGGGGTGCTGCTACGTATCAATACATGTGGGGGGGTGCTGCTACGTATCAATACATGTGGGGGGGTGCTGCTACGTATCAATACATGGGGGGGTGCTGCTACGTATCAATACATGTGGGGGGTGCTGCTACGTATCAATACATGTGGGGGGGTGCTGCTACGTATCAATACATGTGGGGGGGTGCTGCTACGTATCAATACATGTGGGGGGGTGCTGCTACGTATCAATACATGTGGGGGGTGCTGCTACGTATCAATACATGTGGGGGGGTGCTGCTACGTATCAATACATGTGGGGGGGTGCTGCTACGTATCAATACATGTGGGGGGGTGCTGCTACGTATCAATACATGTGGGGGGGTGCTGCTACGTATCAATACATGTGGGGGGTGCTGCTACGTATCAATACATGTGGGGGGGTGCTGCTACGTATCAATACATGTGGGGGGTGCTGCTACGTATCAATACATGTGGGGGGGTGCTGCTACGTATCAATACATGTGGGGGGTGCTGCTACGTATCAATACATGGGGGGGGATGCTACGTATTAATACATGTGGGGGGGTGATGCTACGTATCAATACATGTGGGGGGGTGATGCTACGTACGTATCAATACATGTGGGGGGGTGATGCTACGTATCATTTATTTATTCATGCCATCACCCCCCCACATTTAATTATTAATGCCAGCACCCCCCAACATTCATTTATTCATGCCATCACACCCCCACATTCTTTTATTCATGCCATCACCCCCCCACATTTATTTATTCATGCCATCACACCCCCACATTTAATGATTAATGCCAGCACCCCCCAACATTCATTTATTCATGCCATCACACCCCCACATTCTTTTATTCATGGCAGCACCCCCCCACATTTATTTATTCATGCCATCACCCCCCCACATTCTTTTATTCATGGCAGCACCCCCCCACATTTATTTATTCATGCCATCACCCCCCCACATTTTTTTAATGCAGCACCCCCCAACATTCATTTATTCATGCCATCACACCCCCACATTCTTTTATTCATGGCAGCACCCCCCCACATTTTTTATTCATGCCATCACCCCCCCACATTTAATTATTAATGCCAGCACCCCCCAACATTCATTTATTCATGCCATCACCCCCCACATTCTTTTATTCATGGCAGCACCCCCACATTTTTTATTCATGCCATCACCCCCCCACATTCTTTTATTCATGGCAGCACCCCCCAACATTCATTTATTCATGCCATCACCCCCCACATTCTTTTATTCATGGCAGCACCCCCCCACATTTATTTATTCATGCCATCACCCCCCACATTTTTATTCATGCAGCACCCCCCACATTATTTATTCATGCCATCACCCCCCACATTCTTTTATTCATGGCAGCACCCCCCACATTTATTTATTCATGCCATCACCCCCCCACATTTAATTATTAATGCCAGCACCCCCCAACATTCATTTATTCATGCCATCACACCCCCACATTCTTTTATTCATGCAGCACCCCCCCACATTTAATTATTAATGCCAGCACCCCCCCACATGCATTTATACATAGCATCCCCCCCCACATGTATTTATACGTAGCTTCCCCCCCCCACATGTATTTATACGTGGTCGTAAGGGTCTCGCTGCGGGTAGACCCTCGGAATTTTGTTTTTGTATTGACGTAAGGGTCTCGCTGCAGCGAGACCCCAAGGAATGTCAATTTTTCATGTTTTCATGATGGGGGGGTCTTTCTTTTCTCACCCTTAAAATGATTTGTTTTTGTATCGGTGTTAGGGTCTCGCTGCAGCGAGACCCCTGCGAATGTCGACTTTTAATGTTTGCAAGATGGGAGGGGCTTTCTTCGCTCACCCTAAAAATTATTTGTTTTTGTTTGACGTTAGGGTCTCGCTGCAGCGAGACCCCAAGGAATGTATACTTTTTTATGTTTGCATGATGGGAGGTTGCTTGTTTTCGCTCACCCTAAAAATGATTTGTTTTTGCTTGAAGTGAGGGTCTCGCTGCAGCGAGACGCCAAAGTTTTGCATTAAACTAAATGTCCCTTTTAGAATCCACGAAAGGGTCTAGCTGCAGCGAGACCCTCCCCATCGTTTTTCTGCCGGCGATTCAGATTCTGAATGACATTTGTGAAACTTGCTTTTTTGATATTGTTCTGCAGATGTCGTCCTCCTATTCCGATTCTGTCAAGGCCACTCCCGTTTCACCCAAGATGACGTCGAACACCTCGCCGGACCGAACGGCAACGGAGGAGTTTCCTCCGTTGCAGTTCGGTCCCGTAAATCTTGCGAGGTCCCCCCCACCGAGTCCCCTTCGCCCTCCAAGTCCAACTTGCCCCCCAGCGAGTTGGACAGAATTATACCCCCCAACCCTCTCGCTGCTGCGTCTCGCGCTCCGTCCCGCTCTCCGCCCCGTAAGTCTCCATCGCCGCCCCCCAAGTCGGCCGGAGCTACTGCGTCCCGCTCGCCGCCCCGCAAGTCCCCCAAGTCCCCCGCAACTGCGACCCGTTCGCCGAACCGCAAGTCCCCCTCTCCGCCCAAAGTTCCCCCCGCTACCGCGTCCCGCTCTCCTTCTCGCAAGTCCCCCTCGCCGTCAACCAAGAACCCCGCAACTGCGTCCCGCTCGCCGTCCCGCTCTGCTTCCCCCAAGTCCCGCTCGCCGCCACCCAAGTCCCCCGCTCTGCGTCCCGCTCGCCGTCCCCCAAGCATTCCAGTTCTAAGCGTAAGCCTGCGGCCGAGTGGGTAGAGGAAGACGACCGCACCAAAGAGCTCAGGAAGCTGAGGAAGTCTATCAGTGAGCTTGTTGAGGAGGACGAGCGCGATCAGACTAACGGGAGGCCTGAAGACCCGGAATCGCCGGTTCGGGAGTCGCGTCAGAAGCGGTTGTCCGATTTGTTAGCAATGGCCGCAAGCTTTGCTGACGAATACGCGGCTCTCGACAAGAAGGACAAGGAGAAGGAGAAGGCGGAGAGGGAGGCCATCGAGAAGGCGGAGAGGGAGAGGGTGGAGAGGGAGGAGAAGGAGAGGCTGGAGAAGGCGGAGAGGGAGGAGGAGGAGAGGGAGTACAAGGAGAAAAAGGCTGCCCAGGAGAAGGAGCACAGGATCCTGGTGGCGAAGCAGAAGGAGGAGGCGAAGAAGAAGACGGAGGCGGCAGCGAAGGAAGTTCTTGCGGAGGAGGCCGCTCTTTTTTTGCAGATGCGACAGGAGAGGATGAAGGCGGAAGAGGCCGCGAGGAAGATGGAGGAGGCTGCGAGGAAGGAGGAGGAGGCTGCGAAGGCAGTTGAGGGGGAGAAGGACGAGAACGGAGAACCCTTCTTCACGAACGATTTTCAGTCGATTATCAGGTATGTTTATTAATGTGAGACGTACATTTTTCAGATGGCTTGAACGGTGTGTGTGTATCGTAGAAAGGGTTGGATTTTATGTCATACATTGATCGTAAGGGTCTAGCTGCGGAGAGACGTTGACCTAGGAGTTAAGGTTGTTGACGACGACGACGATGTGTGGCCTTTTTTTTACTCTTGTTGTCTGCAGCCCTCCACGGTGGCCATTCTGAAACAGTACCTGGCTCAGACTGAGTCTGAGGCTGGGGTGAGTCGTAAAACCGAAAAGGGCTTGAGAGGCTTGATCCGCTTTCTTTCGGCCGAGATAGCGTTTGCAGAGAAGTCCGGTGTCGTCGTGGACCGTCCGGAGTCGGCACACATAATTTGGAAGAACGACCGCCTGGGCCGTCTTGCATTGTTCGAAGCCACACAGCGAGCCATTCATGGGAAGAGGGTCGTTGGTGACGACATGTATGAGGTTTTGAAGATCGCGCAGTCGTGCATCCTTAATCTGAAGGAGGATGTCGGACGTTACTTTCCCCGTCGTGCTTTAATATGGTCGACGCTCTTTGATGAGGTTGAAAAGTTCGAGGTCCACATTGGCTTCACATGCATCGAGGCTTCCTATATGGAAACCTTGAAAACCACTGCGTTGCATCAGCTCTTTAAACTCATGACTGGAGATATGAGAGCGGATTCGAGGGCTTCACTGTCGGAAGATGAAGTGTTTGATATTGTCAGGCAAGGATTTGTTGACACGTCCAACAGTGACTTATCGTAATTGTGCCGGGAAGAATGAATGACGTAGGAGGATTGGAGGAGCGCGCACATGAAGTGATCGCGCATTTGGACATGGCAAGAGACCACTTACTGCAATCTTTTGTTAAGTGGCGGACTGACTTTCTTGTCAGCCCGGACGCCAGCCTTTCGCGGGAAGCGGTCGCTTTCTTTTTGGATTGGGCTGGACAGGTGATCCAAAGTTTCCGGCACCGGGAGGACTTCCATGTTATTCAGACATATAAGCCATACCGGGAATCGTCCAGGAATGGTTGGATCAAATCTCGTTGGTTGATTGTCTCCAGAGTATCCGAACCAAGACAGACACGGAGTGGTCTGATTTAGAGGCGGGAGGCCATTGGCAGTCCCTCGAGTTGTTCTTCGAGGCGGAATTGAGGCGGCAACTGGAAAAGGAGAGAGCCCATCAAGTGCCGATATGGCCTTTGGGGAAGATTTTGAGGAGGTGGAAGTTCTACGTTTCGGTACGTTAACTTGCCGATATCGTTTATCGATTTGGGTTGTTTCCATTCCCTGAATAGGGCTCTATATGCTGACCAACCTTCATGGTTTGTCCTGTCATATCATGCAGGGGGGCTCCATGCCAGGGGACGTATCGGAGGATTTACCTAATTTGTCAGACTTGGTTGATAAGGTGGGTGCTTGTCCGTCGAGTTTCCACGAGCATCTTACATGGGGTCTAGCTGCAGGTAGACCCTCACCCTTTTATTGAGACTGACATGTTCGGCTAATTTCAACGGTGCCCCCAACCAATCTGTTGTCTTTTTTCAGGGGGCGGCTGCGGCGATGGCTGTTGACAGTGCTGGTATTTGGTCTGGACTCGAGATGGAAATGGTAAGCATTAAACGATATCCGGATGTCTGCATTTCGCCTGAAGTTTTAGTGAGCGCATTATGCGAAATATACAAATATCGACTAATTTTGATTTCCAATGAGCTGTCGTATTCGGTGTTGACAGGCGGGGGTTTGGCCTCAGCAGGCGCTGCCGGAGAGGAAGAAAACGCTGGAGGAGATGAGGATGGGGGGGATGAAAACGCTGGAGGAGATGAGGATGGGGGAGACGCTGAGGGAGAAGTGGCTGTGCAGGTACGTTCATCCGCCGCGAGTTCGTGTGATTTTTTTCGTGCTGAGGGGTATCTCCGCAGAGAGACGATGGTGCAACAATCGAACTGAGGTCAAGTCCCTTCTTGTTCGTTTTTTTTTGTCATGCAGGCGGGGGCTGTCGCTGGGGGTACTGCGGGGGGGAAGGCGGCGAAGCCCGAATTGAGTCAGTATGAAAGGGAAAAGCTGGATTCCCGCAAGAAGGTTGCGAAGGATCATATTATTGCTGTTGGCCTGATCATGCTTAAGTCTCCGCCCGATGGCGTCGATTCGGAGGGACCTGCGGGGTCCGAGTTTCGCAAGTACCTGACACGACTTGAGGCGGAAGTCGATGCCGATTTCGATACGGAGGTGTTGGGTGTCGCTACCCTTAATAGTGAATTGGCATATGAATTTTGTAAAATCT